>PVIH01012943.1:0-60968 GCA_004025045.1 Sigmodon hispidus | reverse complement strand
ATGTACCACAGTTTGTTAATCCATTCTTCAGTTGAGGGACATCTAGGTTGTTTCCAGGTTCTTGCTATTACAAATAATGCTGCTATGAACATAGTTGAGCTAATACCTTTGGAGTGTGAATGTGCCTCTTTAGGGTATATACCCAGAAGTGGTATTGCAGGGTCCTTGGGGAGATTGATTCTCAATTTTCTGAGAAACCACCATATTGCATTCCAAAGTGGCTGAACAAGCTTACACTCCCACCAACAATGGAGGAGTGTTCCCCTTGTTCCACATCCTCTCCAACATAGGCTGTCATCTGTGCCTTTTATCTTAGCCACTCTAATAGATGTTAGGTGGTATCTCAAAGTTGTTTTGATTTGCATTTCTCTGATGGCTAAAGATGTAGAGCGCTTTTTCAGGTGCCTTTCAGCCATTCGTAGTTCCTCTGCTGAGAATTCCCTTTTTAGATCTGTACCCCATTTTTTGATAGGATTATTCAAGGTTTTGGGCTCTAAATTCTTGAGCTCTTTATATACCTTAGAGATCACTCCTCTATCACTTATAGGGTTGGTGAAAATCTTTTCCCATTCTGTAGGCTGGCGTTTTGTCCTATTGACAGTGTCCTTGGCTTTGCAGAAGCTTCCCAGCTTCAGGAGATCCCACTTATTGATTGTTGGTCTTAGTGCCTGTGCCACTGGTGTTATATTTAGGAAGAGGTTGCCTGTGCCAATTTGTAGAAGTATATTTCCCACTTTCTTTTCTATTAAGTTCAAAGTGGTTGGGTTTAAGTTGAGATCTTTGATCCACTTGGATTTGAGTTTTGTGCAGGGTGACAGGCTCGGATCTATTTGCATTTTTCTGCACACTTCCATCCAGCTATGTGTTTGGCCCATATCTTAAGCACATTACTAACTAGCTCTTTTATCTTAATTCAACCCATTTCCATTAATCTATCCACCATGTGGCCCAGCCCGTGACTCATCTGTATTTCTTACATGTTCCTCCTTCAGGGGTAGGATGGCAACTGACTAACTCCACCCTTCTCCTACCTGCCTGCCCTCTGATTCTCCACAAACTTCTATGGTGCTGTGCATAAGCCAAACCAGTTACTTTATTTACATCATACAGAGAACATTTCTACCACATTCCTCATACATTCAAGTGTTAAACATTAGTTTTCCTCTATGGGCCATGTGATGTCCACTACCTTCAGAACCTCCCATACTCAACCCTTCACCAGATTACAGGTAAGACTGCTCTGCTGATGTCACAGGACCTTTCTAGTGGCGTCACTCTCATGTCCTTTGAAGATACCAGCCTCTTGTATTTCATGCATGAGAGATGATTTGTTAATGTTGAGCTTTTTAAATTGCCAAATTCTAGGCACTGAAAGTGAAAACCAATGCTGACGGTGGTATCTTTTATTAAGATAATACAAAAGTAAATTATTTTAGCCTCAAACTAATAATAATAATAATAAACAATAGCAATTTTCATGATTTTAAACCCTTATAATGTTTAAACAATTCCAGGAACTACTATTAAAGAAAACTTTCTAAGTATCACCAGCCAGAGGGAAGCATTTAGAGTGCTACAGTGTGGGGAACTTCACAGGAAGATATTTCCATGTTTTTATATAACAGGAGCCAGAGCACACAGACCATCTCAGTCACCATTGTAGCCTGAGCACCTCTCCATGGCTTACAATATTTAAAACACACCTTAGAGTTGGGAGTGTACAGAGCTTGCTAGTATGCAAGTGATCCTGTATTTATATAACAGGAGCCAGAGCACACAGACCATCTCAGTCATTATTGTGCCTGGCACTTCTCCATGGCTTACAATACTTAAAATACACCTTAGAGAGTGTACAGAGCTTGCTAGTATGCAAGTGATCCTGTATTCAACCCCACTTTAAAAAACAAACAAACAAACAAACAAAAACAACTGTGCCTTGTGATGTTAGACTTCCAAGCTCTTGTGGTAGTTTCTTAGAGTTGCCCAAAACTACAAACTAACTGACAGAAAAAAAAAAATGTATTGCCTCAGGTTTTTCCATTTTTAATTCCTTAACTACATTCTAAATCTTCTTCTAATAACCATAGATAAGTGTAGCTATCACCCATCATATGAGAAGCTTTTCTCTACAGCAAATGGAGACAATTACAGAAACCACAACTGGGCACAGTGCTGAGATGAACAGACTGTGGGGAGCCCAGCCTCACTGCATGCATCTGAAGAACAGCTCCTGCATCTCATTTTCTCTAAAATTTATCCTGTCACAAGTTTGCAACAATGAGCAGTAATAATGTTGAGTATCCAAATCTTAAGTTATAATTTATTAAAAAATTAATATCTATTATTATGTTTAATTCAGTTTAATAAAAAGATGTTACAGTTGCCTGCACGCTAAAAACATTCTGGAATAGACTATTACTGTCATAGTCACAGTTTTCTAAAATATCACTTATTACTTAAAATCTTAAGTAGCTTTTATATCCTACAGTGATTTAACTACAACCAATCTAACATTAATTTACTATTTATGAAGACATTAATTTTATATTTTACATATACATGAAAGAGATTATAGATTTGTGTACTATAATTTTATTTGTGTACTATAATTTTACTACTGCAACAGTTTTCAGTTGATTTCTAGACCTATATGGTCATATAGGTATCTAGTAGCTTAATATATCCATCTCATCTTTTATAATTTTCCATTCTTGGTCCTAGAAACAAATGCCTCCAAACTACTAACTAGAAGCATTCATAGAAGACAATACAACATTTTTTCTCAATTTATCTTTTCCAGAGGGAAGTCTTCTCTCCTTCCTATGGTTTCTATGGTGACTACCCATTCACTTTGTCTTGTGATATCTGTATTCATATTCTAGAGCTGCCATAACAAGTTACCACAAACGTTGTAGCATGAACAAAGGAAATCCCTGTTCTTACAGTTCTGGAAGCTAAGATCCAAATTTCGGGTGTTAAATCAGTAGGTTTTGGTCTGAGGTCTTCCTAGATAGCCACCTTCTCTTTTCCTTTACATTGTTTCCCTCTGTGGATGTCTGTCCTAATTTCTTGTATACATTGAATATATTGAACTAAGAATACTCCAAGACATCATCTAAACCTAAGCATTTCTTTAATACCCTAACTCCAAATACAATAACATTTTGAGATATCAGGGTCGAGAACATTGATGTAAGTTGTTTTTGGGGGAGGGGGTTTACAATGATTGAATTAATCCCACATGTGTTTCTACTATGAGCAGCTTTATTTCCATCTATTTTCTATATTCATGCACTCTATTACATATTTTAATGTAATCATACTATATATCACAGTTTACAACTAATGTTCATCTTTACTTCTGTGCTCTAAGCCTGCCCTTCACAGGCTGCCTCACTCTGTCTTGGTATTCCTGCTGCATTCCTTATGTCCCAGTCATCCATCATCACTGTATATTTTCATAGATGTTCTTTCTGTTCTGTCTTCTCCAGTGGGTATTGTCATTCGGTCTCATCTCCTCCTGGTCCAGTGAATGTGCTCTTCCTCTTTGACATTAAGATAATTAGACCTAGTTTTTCAATTTCCATTTGTTCTCTTCAAAGGCTATTGTCCCTCTGCGATGTTTACCATGAAATTTTTTATAGTTTTTCAGTTATTTTTTATATGTTTAGACCATAGGGGGCTTCATACAATGTTAATCCGATTAGCATTTCTCAAAACTTTCCCTTGTGAAATATTCATAACAAAATATTCTTTCATATACAGAAATCAGGACTATTAGAAGTCTATTCAAAATATCTCCCAAAGCGTGAAGGAGACAGCAAAGGAAAAGAATTAAATTAATACTTCTTCACTCACGCCACAAATTTATTTTGCTAGCTCATTAAATTCTTAATTCTAATTCTAAGTTAAATTATTTATCTAGTTTTATAGATAAGCATATTTAGACTCGGAGAATTCAGTGACAGTAAAATTCACATATGTAATAAAGGTTAAAGCTCAAAATCAAAAAATAATTTGTGTATTTTTCTGCTTTCTCCATTACTTCATATACACTCAGCTCCTGAAATCTATTTCACTCACTTCCAGGCTCCCTGAACCACTCTAGACACGTGGAATGGTGAGAACAGGAGTCAGGTGCCACTATAATCACAGCCAGTAGAGGCTTTCCACGTGAACCCGCCTTCCCTCTCTCATCAAGTTTAAAAGAGTGATGTTCAGGCATTCGTCAGTAAATTAACTACAATTTAGCACTTTCTATAATGAGAGAACTACCAGGAACCTGAAAGCTTGATTCAGTATATGTGTACTGAGCACTTTCTGCATGCTAGACACAATTCCATCTGCATAAAAAGTATAGGTGAATAAGATGTGTTTGTCATTAAAAACATGCTGTTTGAGAATCTAGTGAGGGATACATTTCACATTAACTGTGTTTAGGGGTGTTTTCATGCTGTTTTCCCTGGCCTTTTTGTTGATGTTGTTGTTGATATTATTGTTGTGTGGGTAGGGTCTCTCTTAGTAGCCCAGCTTAGACTGGACATCAGTATGCAGTCCAGGCTGGATTGGACTCAGTGATCCACCCACCTTAGGCTTGCATGTTTAAATTACACGTGTGAGGTTGTTCATCTATTCTTACCTGCCTCAGACAATCACTTCTGTTGGTTAGAATACACCTGTGAATGAATAACTTACGACCATCATTCTCCCACTTTGCATACAAAACAGACACAGAGTATCAATGCATGTGCCCTCAGAGGATGAAAGCACCCAGTGAGATTTCTCAAAAAAAAAAAATGCAATCAGCTACATAAGAGACAAATCAATAAATTAGGAGACCATATCATCATGTCATTGATGGAGAAGTAGTGTGTTGATGTTCTTGGTGCCCAGTTCCTAAACTTGACCAGTTTTGAAGACCCTTCCTGATACCTGCTGTCTTCTGTCTGTCCCTCGAGACCTTGTGATGGTCTACAGCATTCTGAAAATCAAACTCTGCTTTTAGTATGAGCTGTTTAGGTTTCTGTCACTTGGATGAAGATAGGCAAGTCAATGCAGAAATAAAACTATCCTGCATCAAACACAACAGACTTCCACAGAGCTGCTTGACTGAGCCAAAAAAGAGTTGTTCCAATGAGCTGACTCAACCTCAATGGATTGAATGTGCCACAGCATGAAGAACCAATAATCTTAGAAAACTCATAGAGTGGAGGAGAGAAAATGAAGGTGAAGGTAGATGAAAAGTCAAGAAATAATAATACCTATGGTTACTAAAATGAGGGTCAGTTACTAATTCAAACAACTAATGGCAAATATCTGGAAAACACATACTAATTGCCTACTATGTACCCATGTGTAATATAAGTGGGTAAAATTGAGTCCATTACAGTGCAGACCAACACATCCATTCACAAGATCTTGGGTTATAGTATTTCATGAGAAGAATGATTTGTTTATTTTTGAGTCTTTGTCCCAAGGACACTTTATTAGAGTAATGTTACACTAATGGATAATACTGTCAGAATTATTTCAATATTCTAGGCATATTTTAGATACTAATTCATGCAATTCTGTTATCTATATGCTAGGCCCTGTTTTTATACCCATATCACAGATGAGTAAACTGGAACACCAAAATTATCATTTTTCCATAGGTCCACAGCTAGCATGCACATCCAGTAAGAAGGAGAGTTATTCTTATCTTCTACTCCATGCTGCTTTCCATTACAATAAAAAGACAGCAATAATACTGAATTCACCCACAATTTCTTAACTCACTTTCTCATGTTATTATGTTCTTTGGCAGAATTTAACTCTATGAATGCATACAGCTGATGACTGAAGAGAAAAGATTATATGATTTCCATTTTAACAGTATAACCAACATTTTCTAATCTACAGATGTTCCTTATGGCCGTCATAGTATGGCATCGGTTTACCATGCCATAGTTTGGACACCAACTTCCTGTCCAAATTCCTAGACGCATTCTGGATTTTGTGTCTCTTTTCCATTATATATAATAATATGTAAAATAAGTATCTTAGTGCCTAACTTTTTCCCATTTTTTTAAATTACTTCCTTGAGATAAATTCTAGAAGTAATATTTCTGAGACAAAGTTCCATGAATGATTTTGTTTTTATTCCTGGCACATATTCAGACTATTTTTCAAACACCAAAACAAAAGGTTGTAAATCTGTAGGTGACCTATTCCCCAAGATCCCATTAGAACCCTGTTACATCTGTATTTTTAATATTTACTCAGTAGGTATAAGTAGTGTTTTTTAATTTATATTTCACTTCCATTGCTTACTGATGAGGTTAATATTTCTCAGTTGTTTACTTACTGGAGTTCTTAATGAGAAAATTCTCTGTACATAAGTTTTTCCCAATTATCTATTGAGAATGTAATCGTTTTTCTACCAGTCTGAATGCCTTTAAGAAAGTCATTAATCCTTTCCTGCCATAGTTTGTGTGTTTTTCTTCAATCTGATTACACTGGAGTGGGTCTTCTAGAGGCCTGACATCAAGCTTCTGATACAGTTAGCAGATAACTGAGCTCTGAATCATCATAAACCTGAGAGATGAAGGTGTGACCTTGGAGAGACTATGTTTGCTTCAAGAACCAAACTCCTCCTTATGTTTAAATAAATAAATTTCTTGTCTTTCATCCCTTGATGGGGATTTCAGTTCTGAATATAAAGAGGTTAAGGAACATACAAGCATGAGCGTTGATCCTCTCAGAACTGTACTCCCGCCCCATCTCCCTCTCCCCCACTTTCTCTGTTTCCTTTCTCCCTCTCTTGATTCCTATCCTTATTCTGATCCTGATCCCAATCTCAAGCTCTGTATGAGCTCAGTGCTAGCGTCAGCATATCTAATGTTCCATCGTATTAGAAGCTCCCACAGGGGACAGGAGTTAGTGAAACCCATTGCATCTGTTCCTGATCTTGTGACCTCCTCAGTCCAATAAAACCCTCTACCCAGGCCACATGAATCAGGCACTAATCTCATCTATAACATAATGTGTCCACACTGTTCCAGCTACCACAAACCCATGGAAGCTGTCCTCCTTCCCACAGCTAGACATCTCACACCCTTAATTCAGATAACTCTTCCATGTTTCACATGTACTACATCACACACTCAATTTATAATTGTATCTATTGCTAGGAGTCTGTCCTATTTATGTATACTTCTATCAATGCATAGAAATGTAGTTTTAATTATTAATTCTAAAATACTTTATATCTGGGACAACTTCTCTTTAATAATTTTTCTTCTTTAATATTACTTCTGGTATCCTATGATTTTTTTCAGTATGCCTTAATGTAATTTTGGGGGATGAAAGGGAATATTTTAATTCTTAAATTAATAAGTTATCTTGATAAAAGTGCAACCTTTACAATATGCACTCTTTCATTCAGGAAGTATTTATCTACTCATTCCTGCTTCAGTTATCTCTCCAATGAAATGCTGTAGCTTCCTTTATGTAGGTCACAGTCATCCCTAATGAAGCTTATTCCTATGTTCTTTGTATCTTAGTCACCGCAGGAAATGAACTTTTCTCATTGCACTTCCTGGTCCTTTATTATTGATACACCAAGTCTATTTGACAGGGTTGACATGACATGAAGAGCGTTTCTGTATCTTTAGCAAAGCTATTGTCAAAACGTAGTTCATGATGTCATCCTATGTCTTTTTAAGCTATAAATTCCTTCCAGGAGCTAGAAAATACTATGGTTACTTTATTTTCTCAAACTTAACCAAATGACAAAGCTTCTCTAGGACATGACATTCTTTGGAAACAAAGATATTAAAATGATTAAATTTGTATTTAACTATAGAAATAAAATAAACCTAGAGGCTGTTTCCTGGTCTTTTCATTGGCTTTGATTTCACTCACATTTTTAATTGGTCTACTTTAATTCTGTAGCCCACTTCAAATTGTTTCTTTAAGTATTTGGTTTAGCCTGAGAAGGTTATGCACCTTAATATGCACATTCACAAGTAATTAAGCTATATGATAATTGAATACTATTGTTCATCTGGTCTTAATTATATATACTAAAAATAAAATAATCAACCTTTTCCTCTAGGACACCATCAATCTATGCTCTCTCACCCCACTCAACACGCAATCCCAGGATGACCTTGACTGCTCTTTCATAAAGGGAAGCAACCATCATCCTCATAGGCACTTCCTTTTCTGCAAATAAATCCCTTATGATGTAGTTGTACCTTGGACCATGTGACAGACAAGACATCATCAAGGCATACCCGGCTACAGTGAAGAAATACATTCCTTGCTGTGGTTACGTAAGCTATGCAGCTTTTTAATGATCTCTTCTGAAGCCCTTACCACACCTTCCAGGGAATGTTAAACACTCCTTTTGTTCTGAGTTCAGATGATGCCCTGCCGTTCAGTCTGAAGCTTCACAGTGATGCTAGCTCACATCTACACCCGGACATACTCCCTGTCAGTCCTTTTGTCTAGAAGAAAATTAGAATGTGGAAAATGACGTGTAGGGAGAAGAGGTCATGAAAGCAGTGTAAGGGAGATAAGGGGGCTGTGGTGAGAGTAACCAGAATGTGCTATACACAAAGGAAACTGAACACACACACCATGAAAACCCCAGAAACTGGGGTAGATAGCTGGAAACTGCTATGCTTTATATGCTAAAAGTCCCTCAGAGCCTCCTGTATTTTAATTCTTTGCCCCAGCTCAGTGATACTGTTTTTGGAGACTTTTAAAGTTTTAGGAAGTACAAACTAAAAACACTGGGTAAATGGGCAATGACTCTGAGGTATACATCTGCTCCCCTCCCATCAGCCATAAGCTTCCATGGCTTCTCTGCCATGATGCACTATATACATCCCCACATGGGGAGCATAAATAGGCCTCTACTTCTTCAAGTTGCTCCTTTGTGTGTATGTGTTTGTGCATGAATACATCTGTCTATGCATGTGTATATCAGTGTGTGTGC
Source organism: Sigmodon hispidus (assembly GCA_004025045.1). Lineage (NCBI taxonomy): Eukaryota > Metazoa > Chordata > Mammalia > Rodentia > Cricetidae > Sigmodon > Sigmodon hispidus. Next base: position 51,982 of record PVIH01012943.1, on the reverse strand, counting down.
AGGTGTGTATTTTATATGTATATATCATTGTATGTGTGCAAACATGAGTACATCTGTGTATATGGACATATGCATATCAGTTTGTATGTGTGTGTGTTTGTGCATATGTATATGGGCATATGTGTATCAGTTTGTATGTGTTTATGCATGTGTGTATCAGTGTGTGTGCATGTGTGTATTTTATATGTGTATATCAGTATATGTGTGCATGCATGAGTGTATCTGTGCATATGGGCATATGTGTATTGGTTTGTATGTGTGTGTGCATGTGTGCTTGTGTGTGCATATGTGTGCATCAGTGTGTATATGTGTGTGAATGTGTGTATGTGCATGTGTGTGTATCAGTGTGTACTGTGTGTACATGAGTATATTTGTGTATATGTGCATATGTGTATCAGTGTTCATGTGTAAATCAAAGTTTCATCACACCAGCAACTCCCAAATACCTAGCAACCACTTTCCAAATTACAACACAAAACCTTTTATTAATTATAAATGTTTGACCATGGTGGGAGGGCGAAAGGACCTTAAATAAGGATATACAAGGATAGAAAATGTAACTTCTTTATTCATAATAATAAAAAAGAAAAAAAAGAGAATTTATCTAGTTCTAGTTAAGCCATAAAGCTGAGTGGGTGAGTTCTGATTTAAAAAAAAAAGGATTAAAATATGTGTAAGTGAACAACAGAAAATTTAGCAACAGTAAAAAGTTTTTGAATGTACAAAAACAAAATTGCAATAAAATAAACACATAATAAACCCAAGATGCAGGTGGTAATGCCCATGTTGTATCATGTGACTTTGCCACAGCCTTATTTAAAATAAAATAAATGTTTGGCCAATGGTCGAGACTTATTACTAATTAGCTCTTACACTTAGGTTAACTCATATTTCTTATCTATGTTTAGCCACATGACTTGGTAGTTTTTCTCAATGCAGCATTCTCATCTTTCTTCCTCCATGTATGGCTGGTGACTGCCTCTCTGCCTTTTATCTTTCCAAAATTTTCCTATACTAGCTGTCCTGCCTATACTTACTGCCTAGTGACTGGCTAATCAGCATTTTATTAAACCAATTTGACTGACAAATATTTACAGTGTACATTCCACAGCATGTATGAGTATGTGCAGATGTGCATCAGTATGTGTATTATGTGTGTGTATGTACGTGCACTGCACACACATGCATGTAGAAGCAAGGGGGTGACATCACATGTCTTCCTCCATAGCTTCTTCATCTTGTTTTTGAGATAGGGTTTTTCACTGAATCTAGAGCTAACCAGCAAGCTGCAGAACCCCTCCTGTCCTTGTCTTGGAGGTCCTGAAATTACAAGTCTGCTGTGCTCTACTTTTTCCAGCATTTCTGGGGACATGAATTCAGGTCTCCCTGCCTACACTGAGCTCTTTGCTGCTTGTCTCATTTTACCAGCTTTCAAGTTGTTTAGTATATGGTCACACCAATGAAAACTGAGACTGATACAATTAGAGAACCTCTGTTCTGTGCTTCTAGCTGTCATCTCTGCCTCTGATCTGTAACATATACTTCATGCTACACAATAACTACCTTGAGAAAGACACAATATCTGATACGTCTTTTGTGGTGATATATTGTGTATCAAATAAAGTTTGCCTTAAATCAGAAAACAGAGTCAACCACAGAGTTAACCATAGAGATCAGACGGTAGTGGCACACATCTTTAATCGCAGCACTAGGAAGGTTGAGACATGAGACAAGAAGCAATATGACTGAGCAGAAAAAAAGGAATATATGGAAGGAGATAGAGTTTAGCCCTTCTATTTAGTCCTGAACATCCCTTCACTTCCTCTATTGAATCAGAGGATTCTTAGAGAAAAGATCTTCTCTTTTTTGCCTAAAGATTCACTAGTTGAGAAATTTCTCTAGTGGCTTGTTCCTATCTCTGAACTGTGAACATTTACTGCAATACCTGGAGGTGGGATTTTATTATAAGACAAATTAAGATTCATGGAAAATATGGTACCCAATGTGGGGCATGAAATCTTTCATACACACACACACACACACATACACACAGCCTCTTGCCTGAAGGTTTCCAGCCAATGGCCCAGGCCAGAACTAAACAGTCCAAGTCACTACCCTGCTGGCTAGGTCTTTCTTTTGAAAGTAGCCTCTTTTGCCACCAGCCAGCTCTACCTCTTAGGAAGTTTCCATCACACATCTTTCTTCCCCACAATTCCCTGGGTGCATTTTCCAAACAGCAGGTTTCCTCTCCCAGTAAGTTGTGACTTTTTCCAGACCCCTTTCTCTGGCTGCTGTCATACTAAGTAACTGTTTCACTTCATTATCATTTGAATTGTCATTGTAAGCAAATTTGATAAATCAACTGGGATTACTTAAAGGAAGTAATTAGTTAAAAAAAGACAAAGAGAGAGTTTTTTCCACATTAAAATTTGGAAACATTACTACAATGGAAGGAATTAGGTCTCTGATAAAATGCTGGATGATTTTAACATAGAACCATTAAAGGAGAAGATAATTAATATAAGTAGGATTTATGTAATCTCTATTATAAACATTATTTGTTTGATCATTTCTGTTTTATAATTTAAAATTTGGTTAATATGCATGTCAAGATGAAAGTCTTAGAAAAACTTATTAAAACAAATCATATAGATATTTAGACACAGACAGAAATTTAAAGGAGAACCAATCTCAACATTCTATTATAAGGTTACAGAGAATCAGTCTAAAGTTTTCAAATAGCTAACCTTAATTTATCCAGTAACATTATAGGAAATTTCAGGCCTATGTAAGAGCAGAACAAACTCCTGTAGAAATGTTAGTTTTGAGATGATTCAAGGAAGCAGTATCCTCATATGACATGTACTCACCTTTTATGAAGCAGATACTAAAATCATGGTAAACTTGTAATAGAATTGTTCCTTAAGACTGGAAAGATTTGGTTAGAGCAGTCTTGGAGGCTGATACCCAATTACAATGGAGGACCTGGTGTAAGAATAAGGCTAAGACCATTGAACAATTCAGTGGGGCTAGAGTATCAAAATCTCCCTAAACCATCTTCTTAAAAAGGGAGATTATGCTGATGTACAAAGGCAATCCTTACATGATAAACATATCCTGGCTTTATGCTGCATGGCAGCCTTGAATGCTTGGAACACAACTGAAAAAGTAGGAAAGAAAATTGAGTCACTTACAAAAGTTACAGGACCCAAAATAAAATTTCAATAATTTACTACAAAGATTGACTTTAGCAGTAAATAGAATGACACAAAATTCAGAAGCTATACAAACAATAATTGAATCTCTGGCTATTGAAAATTATTTATCAAGTTATAAGAAATAATTAGGAATAGAAACCATCTTTTATATATAACACAGATTCAATTTCATAAGGGTCTTCCAGGCTATCTAGCACAAAGTAATGGTAAAAATTGATCAATTATTAATAATAAATATACGAGAGGTCTAAGAATTTCATTTTTAAAAAAGCCATGTTAATAATAAAAGGTTTTTAAAAAAAGATTTCTCCATCACATGACAATAAGCCAAAGAAATTGTAAAAAGACATCCCACCTGTTCCTTCTATAACCAAACTCCATTTCCAGCAGGAAATAATACTAAAAGTATACATAAAAATGAAATTTGGCAGATGGATGTGTTTCATTCTAGAAAATTTGTTCAATTATAATATGTACACCATACAAAAGAAATATTTTCAGGATTTCAATGAGCAACTGCATTGAGTTAAGAAAAGGCTGATTCTCTAATCACAAATTTGCTAGAAGTTATACTCATCATGAAATACTTGTACAAATTAAGACTGACAATGCTCCAGCATGTTTACCACAAAATCTTATAGGGCAAGAAGTTATAAGAAAACCCAAATCAAGCTCTAAAGCATATGCTAAATAAACAGAAAGAAGTAACAAAGACCACAAAAATAGACTACATATGCTTTATTAACTTTGAATTTTCTCAATGCAAATGAGAGAGGAATAACAGCTGTTGAAAGATATTGGACTATAGAAAAAAACCTACTGAATTAAATAAGCTGTCTAATTCAAACATGTGTTGATTTCAGAATAATAACCAGGATATGTGTTACATAGGGGAAGAAGTTTTCTTTTGTTTCTGCAGAAGAAGAAAAGCTATAAATACTATCAAAATTAATAAAGATTTAATTCAAACAGGAGAAACCTCTTGATAAGGAGAAATGATGGCTCATTCACCAATGTGACAGTTCTATAAATTGTAAGGAAAACTTATCAAACAATGGTCAGACAAGGTTCAGGTTTTGTCTTTACAAAAAATAAATAAATAAAAATACCCATCTTCAAGAAGTCAAAAGACATCTAGAAGTCTAAAGCTGAAGAGAAGGATATCCATAAAAAAATTACAAGCAAGGAAAAATCAGGTCTATTAGTGCCAATATATTTTACAGGGTAAATCTCACTGTCTAACATCTGTATTTCTTTACTTCTAAGAAAAGCTGAGGTCCCAACTCAATTATAAATCAAATCTAGTTTTGGAACTGGAACATGGCTCTTTCATTCTCTAAATACAAGCATGTTGTTTAAAAAAAATAAGAGTTTTGGTCTCATATCAGAAGAGGCATCTGGTGTGAGACAAAAAAAAACCCAAAAATCTAGGGACTGCTGTTTCACAAATAAGTCTGTCAGGTATGCTAGGCCTGAAGACCAAAGATGGCTTCCCCAACACTGCAGAGGAACCTTAGGTGACTGTCCAGTTAGCCAGCTATTTCTGTCATTTCTCACATTTATTTGGAGGTTGCTTAATTGCATTTCCTGCTTATTAAGTTAATATGACTTCATTTTTGGTTCTCTGAGACAGTTAAAGATTAGATAGTTATAGTTTTCCTTGTTAACATATTCAGAAAAAAAACTCACTAAAGAGGTATAAATTATATAAGCCTAAGAGATATTAAAAGGTAGTTTTTGGTTGGTAATACAAGTTAGATAGAAAGTGAATTAGATATAATACTTTAGATTGACCAAAATAGGATAAATGATGAAGTATTTTGTTAATGTAATTCTTGAGTATACATTGTATATAGTTATTATACTTATTATGTATAGATTTTCTTATATTAATTATAACCTTTTTATTTTTTATTTAAAAAGGGGGGAATGTGGTGGTATATTGTGCATCAAATAAAAATTGCCTGAAGATCAGAGGACAGAGACAACCACAGAGTTAGCCATAGAGGTCAGGCAGTGGTAGCACACACCTTTAATCCAAGCACTTGAGATCTTCAGTCTATAATCCCAGCACTGAGAAGGTTGAGACAGAAAGTAATATGGCTGGGCAGAGAAAGAAATATAAGATGGGAGGAGGCAGGAGTTTGTTCCTTCCATTTCAGTCTGCCCTGCGCTTCCTTTATTGCCCCTATTTAATCTGAGGATTCATGGAGAAAGAATCTATTCTTTTTGGCCTGAGTATCCAAGTAGTAGTGAGAAATTTCTCTAGCAGCTTGATCTTCTGTCTCTCTGAACTGTCAGCATTTAACCCAATATCTAGCACCAGGCTTTTATTATAAGACCAATTAGGATTCATGCAACAGTTTTTGGTGTCCAGGGATAGTTCAGTCCAGGAACCTCCACACTTTTCATGCTCAGTCGGATGTTTACATTACCATCATCTTTGTATGCCTGGGAGGTATCACATCATCCAGCATCAGCACAGGATCTAGCAAGCACTAGTTGTAATACACACTCCACCTTCAGCAGCCTCCTCTCCTTCATTCCTCAGCCTCCCTTTATCTCATGGCCTCAATAATATCTAAGATCATTAGCACCAAGGTCACACTTATGGATCTTCCTCCAATATTTCTCCAGAACAGAAGGACAGCAGATACTGGACAAACATAAGTATCTCTCCAAATGTAGAGAATAAAGCTTTAGACCAAACATGAGAAAGGTTATCTGTTAATATTGTCCATTCTACATAAGCAATTTTTCACCTTTTGGAAACTGTAAACTGATCTTTTTAGTACATTCTTCTCCTGAGCCATCCCATCAAAGTCACAGGCAATTTGAGATAATGTGAATTACCTCCTTAGAAAAACCCACATCTGGAATCACCATAGTGTGTTCCAGCTTGCATCCAATATTTCCTGTTACTGCTTGATAATCTTATACATTCAGAAACACTAGAAGCAAAATTTTCCCTCTCATGGGAGAAATCCAGATAATAAAGACTTGGTATCTTGGAAGCAATGTCGAAAATTTAAAGAAGGTTTGAAGACAGAAAACAAATAAATGTCATTGACAAATATTTTGTTCAAAATACTGAACAAATTGTAGTTGTTTCTTGTTTAGCACAATGGAAGGCATGTGTCAAGTTTACAAATGTCTTGTCTGACACAATGCTGCCCTCTGACCTCTTCAATATCCTGGGATTCCTATGTCCCACTGAAATGCTAACACACTAAAATACAAGGGGCTTTTTGCCCTTCTCTGCAGAGTGCCGTTCATTTTCTTTAACTTCTTACTCATATTTTATTTCTACCTTTTATTTTTAATCCTATCTCTTCTCTTTACTTTCTATCTTCCCACTGTCCTGGAAACCTCAACAGCTCAGAATTCTAATTTTTAAATAAGAAATAATACATCCACAGACTTCCTGAGCACATGTCAGCCTTTATCCTTCAGCTATGGAGCTGGTGACATGCAACCAGATAAAGAAAAAGATAGAATGAGACAGAGACCAGGAGACAAAGGCCAAGAGGAAGATGCAAAGGTGGAGAGCACAGTCACTTACAGCATCAGATGCAGGACTCTGTCCCTTCAGGTGCACTGTGGTGGAATAGTCTTTGTACGCTGTAAATAAAGCACTGTTTTGGCCTATGCACAGCACTGTAGAAGTGGGTGGAGAATCAGTGCAGGCAGGCAGGTAGAAGGGTAGAGTTAAGTTAGTCTCCATCCGAACCCCGAAGGAAGAACATGTAGAGGTATGAGGCTGAGCCATGGGCTGAGCCACGTGGTGGGAAGATTAATAGAAATGGGTTGAATTAAGATGAAAGAGCTAGCTAGTAATGTGCTTAAGATATGGGCCAAACAATTTAAAAGATGTAAGCAGCGTGTAATTCATTTCTTTGGGAGACAAAACTGCTGCGGACCAGGTTCCAAACCTGCTGCCTCGGGCCGCGCCAAGTCACAAACCTCCCAGACCCAAAACGGGCCAAAAAAACTTACTACAACAGTGCACCCTTATTGAAATCACTTCATGAAAGTCAATATTTGGGGTAAAGAGATGAGCTTAAGATTCTCCTCTTGAAGAGGAATACATCATATTTATAGGTAGGACTTAGCAATGATTTTACTACTTAAAATTTTGAAATCTAAATTTTATATTGAATCGAAATTAATTTCTTCAGTCCAGCATATTACCAAAGCCTTCTACATGTACTACCCTACTTTCAATTTGATATTGCCCCCTCTCTCTTCAGCTAATTCAAATACTTTGTTTTCTTTCTTGTTCATTGCTATATTTGGACACACTTTTTAAGCACACCTTCCTTGAAACTTTTATAAAAAATCCTAATTACAATGCCATAAATTGCCTCAATTATTTTGATATATAATCATTTTCAATTCATTTTTGTTTGTGACATACATAGCTATAATCTTATTCCCTGAGAACCAGGACCAAGTCTTCTCTACAGTGCCTGATGCTGGACTCTATCCAATTATAAATTAATCAGTCAATAAAGACATTTCCTCTAGAGCCACCTAGAGAAAGAAAACAATTTTAAGGTAAAATCATTCTATGGTTGTAAAGATATTTCTTGCAAAAAACTTGCTGGGTCAGGCTTCCTGTTCCAGTTTTCCCACCTTCCCCTCCTTCTTCCTATAGTCTAGAACATCAGACTTGAAGACTCAGTCCCACTTCATCATCCTCAACCAATATACAACCTGATCACAGATGTGAGGATACAACTGATCTAACCTTAGACTTGTGGTCCAGTCATTGACTTCCACTCTTTTTGAAATCCACGTTCTATTGCCTACATGCATGAAAATGACCTGAGTTTTTTTAATCAGATTTGATAATGACCATTATAAAGAAAGAGAGATTTATACTCACAGATCCTTGGAAACACAATGCATAGAATACCATGTATAGTCACACAGGGAACATTGAAATATGTTAGAAAGACAGACAGAAAGAAGACTAAAAACATGGGCAAGATCTTTTAGTAAGGCTTTCATGAAAAGAAATGGTGAAGCAGGGTAATTATTTTCCCTTATTCATTTTAGTCTGCCCAGGAGCATAGAAGCTGTCTTTAGTTGTCCAGTATCTGTTTTTTAAAGTGATTAAGTAAACAAAGAATAGTGGCATCGAAGAATCTATTAAAGAAAGTACTTAGAGTTACCATGTTGTACTTGTCATTGCTGTGATCCATAGGCATCATAACTAGATAGGGCTGTTAGTTGCTTCCTACCTGTGCAAGCTAAGATACAGTAATGGCAAAAATTCCTCAGTGATCATCAATAGCTCTATAGTTGGACATATGACCCACTCAACAAGAGGAAAATCACACCAGAAACCTAGCCAACTACTCAGGTCTAGTAAAGCCATGGATCTTGGAGGAGAAACCACTACTTTACTAAGCCAGAATAATCCTTAACTACATCCTAAATATTTGTTCTTATATCCACAGATGTGTGTGGTTATTACCACTCATCAAGGAAAATTCTCTTTGCAATAGATGGAGACCATTACAGAAAGCCACAACTGATCAAATGCAGAACTGTGACTTAGTCCCAACTGATATATCTACAAAACAACTTCCACATCTTAGGCTTAAGGATCATTGTGGAAAAGGGAATGGGGAGATTTTTCAGAGCCTTATAAATTAGGAAGTTTGCTGTGGGATATTGCTCTTGAACACTGTCAATATTTGTTACTGTAAATATTGGTTTAATGAAATACTGATTGGTCAAGTAGCTAGATAGGAAGTAGAGATGGGGTGACAAGAACGGGAAAATTCTAGGAAGCGGTAGAGCAGAGCAGAGATGCCAGCAAGATGCAGAGGGAGGAAGGTGAGAATACTGCACTGAGAAAAAGTACCAAGCCACGTGGCTAACCATAAAAAAATGGGTTAATTTAAAGTATAAGAGTTAAATAGTAATATGCCTGAGCCATAGGTCAACCAGCTTGTAATTAATATAAGATCTCAGTGATTATGTGGAACTGAAAGACTGTGGGACCAGCTGGGCAGGACAGGGAATATTCCAACTACACTCAGGCATGCAAATCTGTCATCCTAGCGTTGACCAGAAAATGCTATATACCTTACCTAAGTCAAGCAACTCCTAACCAAGCCAATACTATTCCCTTACTAGATTTTTACTATAATGTGGAATAGTTTCCAAGAGATTTTTTTTTCTATTCTAAAATTACCGTCTGCTTTGTAATTTGCTTTATCTGTGCAGAATGGCAAAACATATCATCACCTCCTAAATCAGCTCAAATGAATAAGTATGGTCTGAGTTCCCCTTCAAGACATATTAACCTATAGCTATAGTTTACTCCTATCATATAAAGGCACAAACACAAAATTAAAAGTATCAATTTTATGGGGCTGAAGAGATGGCTCAGCAGTTAAGAGTGTTTGTTGCTCTTACAAAGGACACATGTTTGGTTCCCAGCTTCCCATGCTAGTTAGATCACAACCATCTGTAAGTCTAACTCCAGGGGATCTGGAAATTATTGTGGCTCCTGCAAATACCTGCACACACCACACACATGCACAAGTGCACTCATGCACACACACACATCAAACACACAAATACCCATACACACAGAGAAATACACACACACACAAATACCCTATGCACAGCGAGAAAAATACACACACACACATAAAAATAATTCTTAAAAGACCAATTTTAGGATCATTTCCTCAAAAAGATAAGACAATGGAGAAAGACAAAAAACATTTTTTAACCTAATCGGTACCAAATCTCTGGCGACAGGAGAGGTTCCTAGAGCTCTAAATGAAAGTATGCATTTAGATCAGTCTTCCATGCCATGTTATTTCCTGTTTTAAAAGAAGCTAGCCATTCCTTTAACAAGTTAGAGAGCTGAGTATGTATTTTCACACTTTGAACTTCATCTCTGTCATTCCTGGTTTTTGAAACTCTATAAAAGCTGAATAATATATTCATTGCATTTCCAAAATCCAACTTCTCTTCCTTTTCTATTTTGTATTAAAAGACTTCCACCATACATGTAGATTTAAATTTGTATACCGTTTGATACCTTACAAAGAACTTCTATATCCATTTTCTTAACTCACAGTAACTGTAAAACTGGGAAGAAAGCATATGGTCCTATCCAAATGGCCTAATAGTTTGCTAAATAAAATCACACCTGCTTACTCTTGTTCTTCTGGTAATGTGGCCACCATTTATTTGACAGCTAAAAGTACCAGGCACTATGTTAGGCTCAGAAGGAACCAAAACAAAGTCATTGTCCTTGGGAGACTCTGACAGGAAGGGATTAGTACACAAAAGTAAGGAAGAGCATGGGAAGCCCAAATTGAAATTTTGGTTGGAGAACTTCAAATTTGCAGCTCTTTGTAAAAAACCATTCTTTCTCGCTAATCTAAACTACATGGTGTTAAAATACTACTGAAGAGTATGATTTCTACAATATAATTCTTTGAGTTCTGAATGGTCAAAGAGGGTCTAAGACTGTCCCAACTCTCTGAAGTGATTGCATTGGTAACTATGGAAATGTACCTCAACAATTTTCTGTCTAGGAAAAAAACTGTAGCCAATCAGGAAGGAATTCTATTCAAAGTCATACACACAGAGAGAGATACACACATGCTTACACATACACACTCACACAGAAATACACACACATACATACACACCCACACAGAGGGTGGGAGAAAAGAAGGAGAAGAAGAGAGGAGAGGACAGTCCAGTGTTCAGAATACAACAGTGAACAGCAAAAGTTGGGAATTGGTGAATTGATCAGTGTATACTATATGCACAAATTGAAATACCATGCTGAGATCAATTAATTTGCAAAAACTGTTAATTGGAGGAAGAAAAGACAGAGGAAAGAATGAACAGAAGATGGGAGAAAGGAAGGGAGGAATGAGGAGGACAAGAGCTGATGGCCTAACTCAGCAGGGGAGCACCATGCCCAGCCTGCCCGCCAAAGGCCATGCATTTCCTCTAGGAAGGCATCTCCAGGCATTCCACTGTTTCCATCTGGGGCCACTGACTCCTGAGTTAAATAGTTCCGTGTGTCATTAGTAATTCATGACTTGCTTGTAGAAGTGCAGGGACAGCACTACTACAGACCTAACACAATGAATATCTTAGTAGAAAGAAATTAACAAATGAATTGTTACAGATCAATAGGTGTTGAAGAGAAAATTACAACAATAGTAAAGCTTAAATAATTTACATACAATATTGATTTTTTCATTATATTAATTATTCTTTATAGCACACAAAAGAAACTTGGAGGATAAAACCTTCAAAGCAAAGAGATTTATCTGCAGTGATGCCTTAGGCTTCAGCCTAAATGAAAAAGTCAAACCATGTGCCTTGATAGTCACAAATATTTTAGGTTAATAAAATAAACTCAATACTTTCAATGCACCTAAATTTCTCCTTGTTTTTCTACACAAATGTCTTTTATATACACTATTAGAAAGACAAAAACAAATTTTAATTAAAAATATTAGGAATAGAGCCAGACATGGGACTTTCCTGTCATCTCGGCACTAGAGTCAGAAGCAGGAGGACCGTGAGCTGAAGGCTAGCCTGGGCTATACAGTGAGAGCAAGACCACCCGAGGCCATATGGGAAGACCTTGTCTCAATAAACATACAGAAATAGAAATAGGGTAACCATTAATCCACCTCTTCCATTGTGTGTATGGACAGTTTAGTAAGAACTGGTGAGGCTGTGTGAGAAAAAAATCCTCAACACCTTGCCCAGATTTTTTAATAAATATATTTATTTAATTAGTTTACATCTCAGCTACAATTTCCCTGCCCTTCTCTCCTCCTAGTTCTCACCCATACCCTCTTTGCCCCCGAATCCACTCCCCCTCCATTTCTGTTCAGGAAGGGGCAGGTCTCCCATGAATAGCCACAAAACATTGTCTATCAGTTGCAGTAAGACTAAGCACCTCTCCCACATATTAAAGCCAGGCAAGTTGACCCGGCATGAGGAGTAGGGTCCCAAAGGCCAGTAAAAGAGCCAGAGACAGCCTCTGCTCCCACTATTAGAATCCCACAAGAGGACCAAGACACACAATTGTCACATATACGTAGAGGCCTAGGTCAGTCCTATGCAGGCTCCCTGTTGTTGGTTCAGTTTCTGGGAGCCTCTGGGAGCCCAGATTAGTTGATTCTGTGAGTTTTCTTGTGGTGCCCTTGACCCTCTGGCTCCTGAAATCCTGTCTCCTCCTCTTGTGTAGGATTCCCCAAGCTTTGCCTAATGTTAGGCTGAGGGTCTACATCTGTTTCCATCAGTTGCTAGATGAAGTCTCTGATGACAATTGGGCTAGACACCAATCTGGTCACAGGAGAGGGCCAGTTCAGGCTATGTATCCATTATTGCTAGCAGTCTAAGCTGGATCATCCTTATAGATTCCTTGTACCAGAGTTTTCCCTGATCCCCAAATGCCTCCCATTTTCAGTTCTCTTTCAGTTCTCTCCCTCTCTCCTTGCCCAACCTACTCAGATTTTTTTTTTAAGTAGCTGGACTTAAATCCAGTTCAACAAGGTACTTGGAAATGATAGCTTATATAACCAGCACAAGTCGCTTCCCAAGGCAATTTTATCATGGTAAGGAACTTCATCCAACAACTAAGGCCTTATTTCCATGTGTCCCGCTCTAGCTAAATTATAAAGTAGTGAGCTGGGGAGAACAGGAGAGGACTGTGTATACAGAAAGGCAAAGATCCATCTCCATGGATGACCCCCAAATCCCTCCTATGAATAGAAGAATATGCTCCCATGCATCCCTAATTGGATGTTAGTTTTGCTACCTCTAAATAATAACAGTTTACTCATAGCATTTGACTCTTAGAATTAAAGCAATAACTATATGCTTTTTTGGTTCTTGTGCCTACTAATCTTATTTAAAAATCTTCCAGCATTTAATGGTAGGATAATTTTATTTTTTAATTATCATTCAAAGTAACAGGTTTTCTTATATTGGATCATTTTCTTAGTTAGCTTTATTTGATTACACACACACACACACACCCCACCACCACCACCACCACCACTACCATAAGCCATTACACACACACACACACACACACCCCACCACCACCACCACCACCACCACCATAAGCCCAGCCTCTGCCCATGTAGTACCCTTCTACCCCTAATATCCCCTTTTCACTTTTATATAATGTGACCTTCCTCGGCCTTCTTCTTCAAGCATCTTTTGTCCTATCTCATGGGCCACTGCCTTTACTCACAGCTACTCCTACATAAATATCAAAAATTTTATTATATTCTGCATAGGAGGGTTATGAAGTATCCATACCATAATCTTCCTATGTTTTATGCACTGCATCTATATTTCAAGAGTCCTTCAAAATTAAAAGTACATTCAGATAATTTCAAACAACACTGTTTATATTTCTCTCCCTCCCCTTCCTCTTCTCATCCCCTCTCTCCCCATATTTCACAGAACTGTGCCCATAAATGTTTCTATGAAGACTGTTAATGCTTGTAGAACAGTCTAAGCAACAGTCAGCATCCAATCTCATAAATACAATCTTGCAGACTACAGCCACATTGACACACTGCTTGTCATGATTTAACTAATACTGCTCTATGACTCCAAATATAAAAATTGCTGCACATAGAAGTAATATAAAACGTGTGCTGTCTACTGTGCATCCTAACACAGGTCTAACAGCCCAAATCTGTCACTATTAACCAGCTGGTTGAGGTGCATTCTGGTGACAAATAGCCAAAAGAGCATTTTTTTCTTTTTAATTCAGCAAATGCCTCTGTGATGACTTTCCTTTTGTAAAGGGACCTTCTCTACTTTCATTATTCTTTAAGTTGATACTGTGTTCTGTGCAGAGGACATGCATGCATTACAGTTATATGGTCTTCATCTCATTTGTTAACACGCACCGAGTCATCCATAAAATGGTGATGAAACTTCAGATTACTTGAAGACACTGTGTAAGTCACTCTCCAGATTCAGCTGTTCCATCCCTGCAATTCTGGGTGCAGGGCACTTGCATCCTTCTCTGCCTCCCTGGAGTCCATGAAATAGATCAATTGACTTGTTCCCATGCCCTTTAGCTTCTGGACATGTAAGAGGAGAAAGTGGTCAGGACATATCCTCCCAACTCTTTCTTTCTCTCTGCCTCAGATCCAGTCCATAGCGGCAGCAGAAGATTTCTACCAACAGCTTTTATCCCATACACTACTTCTTAGGTTTCTCCTACTGAGACAGTATCTCCTGTTAGCCACCAGCATACAATAGACGTAACATCAGTCTTCCCCATTGCTACTTCATAGCTGTTTGCTATCCAATTGTGCTAACAATCTCCCTTTGTTATTAATTAGAAGATACTTGGAGGTCCAATGTCCATTATCCTATCTCAGCCCGAACCTGTATAACATATGCCTTTAAGATCCCTCAGTGCCAAGATTGATATTTACAAAGCCAGGAATTCTATAAGAGTGTAACATACTTCAAAAGAGAAGGTATTTATTAGTAAATACATAGCAGCAACATTTAAATATACTTACGCTCCAAAACAGATAGTCCGTTTGATAGCTAATAGCATCTTCTAAATAAACAAAGGAGACAGAGCCAATGTATACAGGACAAAGTTCTGTTTTTTTCCATTCAGTGATTCCTCCTTCTGGTTCAGTTCTCTTGGTTTCATTCATCTTGATCATTTTGGTCTTCTCTTCCTCTGTCAAAATTTATAGTCCATCCTATTACTCAGTTCTCTCCTTCTTCACATGTGACTTCCTTGTTCTTTACTGAAATATGGGGGTCTTCTCCTCACACTGCCATCCACACATTAAGTGTTAACTCTGTTTAAAACTGTGTTTGCTCTTCTTTCTATGTCTTCTTTCACTTTAGACATAAACTATAAAAATCCTACAGGAGTCTAATTGTGGTCCATCAAACAGGTTTGTAATTACATGCCCAGGAACTTGACTTCTTTGAAAGAATACTCTGTAAATCTGATGAATAAATACCATGAAAGTCAAAGTGATTGACATTCATGACATTCTGTGTTTATAAAGTAATTAGAATGCACAGCCCAACATAAATCCACAGTTAGATGAAGAGTTCTTAAAACAAATGACAGTACTTACCAATAAAAGCATGGCTAGATATTAATAATAGTGATGAACTAAAAATATTTATGTGCCCACAGGCAACTAATTCAATTTCACTGCAGGACTTTTTCATGTATGAATTTAATTGTGTATGCTTAAACATTTTATTGCTGTTTCATTAATTTCCCATTAGAAAAAAAAACAGTAGGCTGGGGGGGGTGGGGAATGCTTCACTTTTTCATTTAACTAAGTACCTACTGAGTGTCCCTAGTACTTTGTGAATCAACATTTACTTTTTATCTTTTATGGCCATTTATTTTGTATTACAACTTATCAGTTAAATTCTATACTATTTAGATAAAGAATCCAGATTCCAAAAGGATAGCATAGCTTTCATTTTAACTTTACACAATACAGAATGTATGGATATGACAAGTCCCAAGAAAATATAATGGCTAATCATATATATATAACTTCCTATCACCACACAGGTTATTAATACTTAGATTACAATGTAAGTTATAACATTCTTACCACTCCCCATTTTCCAGAAAAAAAAAATTGGACATATAGAGCAGATGACAGATAACTCAGGATCACATTACAAGAGGCTGCACCACATTAAAATCCCCAGAGTTTGACTTTTAAACTTTAATTACATTCACACATCAGAGAACAGCATTGTTTTCAGTTGCTAATAAGTTTATCATTGGACTCCTCTAAAGTTTATCATTTCTCTTGAAGATGTTTTCTTAATTCATTATCTCTTCCATTGGTCACCCAACATCACATCCTCCAACCAGACCAACCCAATTCAAACTTTGCTATCTGGCTTGGCCAGTAGTGATCATAAGTCTAAATATGCCTAAGATGATGTCCACCTCTGCCCTACATCTATCCTCTCAGTTCAACCTGATAATTTTATAAATTTAAAATGTACAATGAATAACTTTTTGGAGATTTAGTTTATCTGTATGTTTTCCAAATGAACAGCTGATAACTCTCTTATTAAAAAAGAGAGAGAATCTTGCAAACATAGCATAATAAACCTTATCTTTCTTACTTTTCCTTTTTTCTGGATAATCAGATGTTGTGCCTTGCTAGTTCTGGATCTCACCAAGTTGAATTTACACCCAAAAGATGAAGCAAAATTTCTGAAAATTTTCTAAAGAACCATGATCTTGTCAATTACATCGTAAGTTTCAGAGGCAATCTAAAATCAGGCATTTACTGAGCATCTTCCATGGGTTAATCTCTATGCTGAGCCCTTTATACAGAGCAACAATGTATGCCACAGGAAGATTAAATACAAATAACACTCTCTAAGCCCACAACATTTGAGTACATTTCCCAACATATCATTAAATGCTCAACTATAACTGATATAAAGTACCACTCGCCAATTAAAACCAACAGAGAACTTATCCATGATAACCTACATCTAGCAAATTTAAAAAACAAGGTGGTAAATTATTACAAAATAGATAAAAGTTTCCTATTCAATTAACTTCATATTAGCCCTACTCAATAATGGATTTTGTAACTCTTAAAGTCACACAGGGTTTGACAGTCTCAAACTATCATTAAGCACAAATAATTTTTAAATGTCCTAAATTTCCGATTGTCTTTAGTCAAAATGAGATGATAATAATTAGCTCTGGGGAATTATAGAAGTGTCTGAGACTAAGCAAAACTACATTGTTGACTAAATTTACCTTGCTTTCTCTGGCTTCCTGACTCAGAGAAATACTGGTGGTTTGAGGCAGAGATACATTAAGGGGTCTTCCTTGTCATGAACAAGTAAGTGGATGCAGTGTATCCAGAGAACAAAACCTTATCTCTTTAGCTTTGTGCTGCACACAAACCTTGGGGGGTGGGATTAACCTTGGCAGCTCAGCATTTTTAATTACTAGAGACAGCAAACAGAGTGTGATTTCTACAAGAGTGCAGGCTACAATAGTCCAGAATTTCTGAGCCAGAGCTCTGCAGATAACACATATTCTAGCATGCTGTCTAAAGGCAAAGCAGAAGGAGGTTTCAAAGCAGTTCTGTTTATTTAATTGTTGAGGGATGAGTTGTGCCATGTTAAGAAAATAATCTCATTAAAAGGTCCTACTGTTTAGGCTCTGGATGTGAGAAACAATATCTTCTCTCAGGTTGTATCCTACTAAAGTTTTCTTGTAGAAATATTTATAAGTGCTAGAGAGCTGATTCATTTACGATCTTACTGGTTCTTTTCTGTTCACATGGCAGTGATGAGAGAAGACACCCTAAATTCAGCTTAGATTTGAACTAACGGACCCAGGCTGTCTCTTCCCAGGGAGATATTTCATCTTCATCAATGGTTAACAAGATACTTCTGAACTTCCCTCTGTGGAGGGTCATCCCAATCACAGAAAAGTTCATGCTGACTGGAGATAGCTACAAATTTTATGGAGCTCATTCTCAAGTTGAAACCTTACCAAGTCTCATCCTGATTCTACACTTATAGTTGATACAAAACAAGTCCATTTCATTTTCCATATCTTCTTCTTTTGAGTACTGAAGGCATCTTTGATGTTTTGCCTTATTTTTTCCATGTTCACAGTAAACATTACCAATGCCTTCAATTAATGTGGATGTGGCTCTCAGGTATCAAGCAGTCATCAGTCAAGATGAATTATCATTTGCTTGAAAGTGTTCCTTCAGTACAATACAAAGAAAAAGGCTGAAAGGCCATTTCTCTCTCATTTATTAGCAACTATAAGTGACACCATTAATGATCCTGTGGTCCACCCTGGTACTGAATCTATACTCGTATCTTTTTCCCTGAACACACACATATACACACACATACACACACACATACACACACATCATGGAAGTGGCTCTGTGATACAAAGTGAGTCAAAGAACCTCACCACAGAACTTCATCAACTTGACCACAGAAATTGGCTCAAATTAATCTGAGATAACTTGTCCAAGATTACAAACTGGAGCCCAGTAAAGTCTGCTTCCCTGGCTGTCTTCCTGTGGAGTATTTAGACATGAAAATCACTTACTTGACACATGTGTTGATGTCCTTTGCTAGAATATGCACAGGAATGTGGGGGGCAAGATCCCATGTTCCCAGTCATTGCTAAAATCACCTCCATATTTTCCTGTTCTGCTGTATACTTACACAAGTCAGCAACCCCCAACACCACTTGCTTATATCACTTGCAGCTCAGAGTCCTGACAGAATACCAGATCCATAGGAAATCAGCCACCCTAATAGGATCAATGAAACATAAGTCATAAAAGAAAAACTCTGTTCCTCATACTACAGAAGAATATGGAAGAGTATCTTCTAGCATTGTGAGAAGATGATACCTACCTACATCAAGTTTAAGCTACTTTTCCTTACAGGAGGGCTCACACGAGATCGGTACTCCTTAAGACCCCATTCCCATGACTATCAGAGTATCTGACTTATTACCAGTAGGTAATATAGATAGATATATGGACAGAGAAGTTACAGTACTCAGAGCACTGAATACAGTGACAAAATGAAGACATGAAATCTCTTGAGGAAAATTCAATAACATTACCCCATCTTTTTAGTGTTGGAACACTCATCAAAATGGTGGGGATTAGTTTTCTCTTCAGTGGTTTTATCTTTTCTATTTTACTATTAAATGCTATGGTTCCATCCATACTCAGTGGTGATGGAGAGAATTCTACTAAAGCGTATAGAGAAATGGGAGGACACACAAAGTAAAAGAAGCCCAGGCTGGGGAGATGGCTGAGTGAGTAAAGTCTTCCCACATGAGCATGAGGCCCTGAGATCCGAACCCCAGAGCCTGTAGAAAGCCAAACAACATGGTTGCAACACACACACACACACACATGTGCTGGACAGTGAGACAGGATAACTTACAAAGGAAATGATGAAACAAAAAAAAAAACACACCAAGAAGAAATAATATTTTAAGTGATGCAGAAAAGCCATCTTCCTGTTTATTTCCATCCCAACCACTGTCTGTAGTCACAGTTCACCATTATGATATTCTGGGGTCCTGCCCCTTCTGAGCTTATGAAGTCCATATGATGCTTCCTTCAATTCCCCCATGTTCTCTCAGAGTTGGCTTTCCCTCTCTGCTCTATCCTGAGTACCCCTCCCTCCTCTCGGACTACCCAATTACCATATGCACAGGTATTAAATATTAAGAATTATGTAACAGCATGTTGTACTATGTCCCGTAGATTAGCTCATTCAATTCCCAAAACACACCTATATGGAACATCCTAGTTATTATTTACATTATAAAGGAGAGAGAGAGAATGTGAGACTTGGACTCTCAAAGGGTGTAACTTACTCTTAGTACAGACAACATGCAAGATTCACATTCTTCTGCCTCCAGAGTCTTGCAATTACCAATTATGTAGTCCACAAGGGCATTGATCCTTAAGAAAAACGGGGAGGAGCTGCCAAGAAGGGACCAGAGGCAGCAAGCCTAGGGAAATAAAACCAACAGGAGCTCCTTCTGAATTTTGCTTAGAGTCAGCCCTATTTGAAGTAGAACCTTGTTCCCATTATGTAGCAATAGATTATCTGCCATTTTGCATTGTGGAAATGTACCCTCCATTATCCAGGCTAATCTTGTTGACTGTAGAATGCTGTACACAGACATTATGATGACAGACAACTAATCCAATCTTCTCTGCTAGCAAGATGCTACTATTAACATCTCTTCAATTCTTTCCCTATAGCTTTTGATGCAGGGCACTTCACATATATCACAGCTATTCCTTCCTACAGTATCAATGAAGAGAAGTAATTGAGACTCACTGGGGAAAAGGAGAGTAGGGAGAAATGAGAAGGATCTATGATGCAACACAAAACACCACCGAAAAGATAAACAAATTGATAAAAAGACAACTAGCCAATAATCAATCATTATCTGAAATGAATGTTTGTGATCCATTGCTAAACAGAGAGCATCATTTGCTTTTGCTAGAAACCATATGTTTAAACAGTCAAGGTGGAATTTTTCTGCAGAGATAGTGTACCTCTCCTATAGAAGGGACATCTCCCAACTTGTGGCCTACATGAGGTCTTTAACAGCAGAATCATTTCATTACTCAGCCAAAACCCAACCACTTCAAAGCACTCATCTTCCTCTAATTTCCGTAAACCTTTGCATATCTAAAAATGAAAGTCACCAGAGGGTTTGATGTGACAATGAAAGATTTCATTTACTAGAATGAAAGCAAGGAAACAGGCTCCCAAACTCTCTGGGTTCCACCAGAGATGTGTAATATCTAAATTAAAGGGGCACACCATGTGCTGCTGTGTGGCAGAGACAATCTCACTGAAGATTGCTTGCGGTAGGGGGAGTGAAGGTCAGACTTAAAGTTTTTAGCTCAAATGCAATGGCGGGTCCTAAAATAATGTGCTATTAATATACTTACAGGTGCAAAGTCCTTTAAACAAACTACCAGGAAAGCGACACCAGTTTCTTACTCTGACCAGTTTCCATCAAACAAGCATTGAGAAGAGAAAGCATTTAATAAACTGCTACAGTAAAAGAAAAAAACTCATGATGAAAGTCCACTCATTGTCAGAAAAATGAAGTAGAACTAGACGCTTCTGTAGTGGCAAATTTCAAAACCTGGGTATCGTCCAGGAAATGAAGCTTTTCCATAATGTCAAATGCAAAAGGCTATGTGATATCAACATATTGAGCTGAGTATTTCAATTCCTATTTCCTTACAGCAAATTGTTTAGAACCTTTGCGATTAAAACTTCAATAAGCTAGTGTTCTGATCTCTTCATATTTTATTCTCTGAGCATGTCAGCCTAATCTCCAGATGGCAGAAGAGTATCCAACCATATTCTTACGCCCGGGCATCCCTCAGAGGATGTTAGCAGCTGCATTGGCAGCTAGGATATCAAACTTTCTCAATCCTCAGCTGCATTACTGTTTTACAGGCTAGTACTCCCTCTTGACAGCAAAGGATGATTCAGTCTGTGTATCCTCTGACACACTCCCAGGCACACAGTAGGCATTTAATAAATAATAGTGAAATAAACTGTTAGAATAGCAGGGTGGAAATCTTGCTGACAACAGCATTAGTCAAAATCCTGGCATTGCCCAGCAACAAAGACCATCTCCACAATTAGGGTTATCACAGTGGAGCGCAAATTTGCACATGTATCTTCAAAGCGGCATCAAAAGGATTGTTTTCTGATCTGGCAAGCAGCCACCAAGACCACTTATGAGGAATTATATTCCAGTTTCCCATTCCTGGAAAAACTCATGCTTTGTGTCTGCACTCCCAGCTCCCCTATGCTTTGGGTTTCCACCATATAATTTAAGTTCAAGATTCGACATCGCTGAGCTAACGCAGACCCTGGACACTCTGGCTATTCTACAGCTATTCTGGAGTACCTTCTCCAAATACCACACCACAGAGTGCTCGGCACGAGGCGGGCAGAATGCACACCGGGATGGCTGTGGACACCTCTGAAGGTGATAGAGGGTAACAAGAAGCAGTGGAGCAGGTGGAAGGAACCAGCTCAAGACCCCTGTGGTATCCAGAGGTTCTTACCCCACCCAAATTCTGTTGTCCCACTTGCTGGAACCCGCAGACAAACAGCAAAGGAAGCAAAGAGACTTGCGCGGTCAGGACTGGGGGGTGTGGGTCAGGAGCTCAGGAAACAGGCAGAAGAAGCCTGTTGGGACGGGGACGGTACCTGGTGTGGCTGTGGTTGCGGGGACAATCCTTCTTCTCCATGATGGCCGGCACGCAGTTGGTGAGCTCGGTCCAGTCGGCATGCAGCCCGCAGCTCCAGCCCGTGGAGAAGCGGGAGAAAAGCCATGTCTCCTTCTTGCCCGGCCGGTGGCAGGTGCACTTTTTCTGACCAGCTTTGCAGCTACACGGCTGCTCCAGGCGAATGTTCTTCACCAGATGCCGGCCGAACGTGGTGCCCCCAGTCTTCTGGATGTGCAGGAACACTATCACATCACGCCCTTTGATGTTGAAGTCCACGAAGCGGGTCAGGTCCTTCAGGGTGAAGTTGAAGCGCGGCACGAACCGGGACAGGGAGCCGTTTTCGGGCGCCTCGGGATCGGGTTCCTCCTCCTCTTCCTCCTCCTCTTCCTCCCCTGGGTCTCCGGGATCTTCATCCTCATCCTCCGGAGCTGTGACCCCATGAGGCCCCTCGGGAGGTCCCCGAGGTGGTGGGGGCAGCTGGGGTCGCCGCTCCCATTCATCTGGAGGCGCCTGTGCCCGTCGAGCGGGACTCGGGACGGCGGGCGGGCGGGCCTCCCCGACGCGGGGCTGCTCCCCGAAGTTGGTGCAGGAGCTGGTGCAGGAAGGGGACACATACTGGTACATGATGACCACGAAGAGGAGAGTGAGCACCGGCGTCAGCAGCCACTTGTTGAACCTTTCATCCATGGTCCCGCTCTCAGGCCAGCAGGTGAGGTGGCGGTGGTGGCAGCGGCAGAGGCGCGATCGGGCGCCCGCACGGAAGTTTCAGGGACTCCGGGGCGCGGCTCGGAGCCCGCCGCTCCTCCATGCCCCTGCCGCCCAGGAGCGCGGCTGACTGGCTGCCCCGCCGCACTCTGGGCTTGCGGAGCCGGGGCCTACGAGCGGAGTCGGGAAGACTGGCGCCAGCGGCAGGCGTAGGGCTCCTCGCGATCTCCGGGGCACCTGACACCAGCCTGCTCCTCCCGCGCCCAGACGCAGTGCTCTCAGGCGACACTGAGCATCCCGCCGCCGGCCGGTAGACGCTTAGACGCTGGGGCGCGGGGTTCGGGTCCCGGACCTGCCCGGGGCAGCTGCGGCGGCGAGCATAGGGGCTGCATGAAGCTCGCCAAGGCGCGGGCCAAGGGCAAAGGCGCGGCCGGGCCCCGCAGCTCCAGCCTTCCGTGTGCGCCGCGCCCCGCACCTTCGCCCGCTAGTCCTCGGATGCCCGGAGCCCGCCGCAAGTTTGCAAAGCGGCCCCTCGGCGTCGGCGAGCAAGACGCCTCTGCGGAGCCGCCTCCCGGGCGAATCGCACTACTGCTCCGGGTCCGCCCGCCCAGGCGCAGGCAACGCGCACACACTCGCTCACGCGGGCTGGCACCGCCACAACCCGCCAGCCGGTGTGACAGGAGCCCTGCTACCCGCAGCAAAAAAAACCTGCCCTAGGTACGGAGCATGCGCCAAAGCCTTCCTCAGCCCCGGAGGAGTTTCCAGGGGAGGAGTCCGCAGCTCTGCGGGGCTCGGGGGAGGCAGCTGGGGGTGGAAATCCTTTCAGCCTGGAGTCGGGAGATCTGACAAAAAAAAAAAGGCTATGGATGGAGCAGGAGCAGGCTCCGGGAGGGCGTTGCTAGAGATGATCTGATTCCTCTAAATGGCAACACTGGCAGCTTGCTCAGTATGAGAGTGGACAGAAATCTAATTGGTCTGGTTTGCTGGAATAACACCCCTACACATAGACGGGGGTTTCTTGTCTCTCCTCGGCATGGTAATGATTTCAGACTTCATTTACCCTCTCCTCAGGACATTCAAACTGATGCTCAAGTTTGTTCCAAGCCTTCCTTAACTATTAGCTTAGCAGGTCCAACGCTACAACTTTATTCAATCAGCAACCATTAAACACCTGCACCTGCTATGTAAAGGGAATTGTGTTTGGTGCATCTTTTACCATGAGGCCAGTCCAACATGCAGCCATGCAGGATATAAATAGAGTTTAAGGGTAACTTCCTAAACTTTGTTCTACTACCTCAAAGTGAGCTCGTTAATGTTCAGGACTAACTAAACCTTTCTGAGGGAAAACAATACCAACTCTCTTCACCTATATTCCACAGCCAAGTCCTTCTTTGTTAACAGATGTTTTTAAAAACTTCATTTTTTGAAGACAAATTTTGAAATTGCCCCAGAATCCAATCTTTGCTTAAATACAATTTGCGATTTTCAGATGATGAGTGGATGTCAACAGGTTCACATCAAACTGTGCTGGCCTCTTCAGTCATGTCCCCATGTGCAACCACTAGATTCATTTTGGGAAAGCAAACGCTTGCTCATCATAAGTGTTTATT
Source organism: Sigmodon hispidus (assembly GCA_004025045.1). Taxonomy (NCBI): domain Eukaryota; kingdom Metazoa; phylum Chordata; class Mammalia; order Rodentia; family Cricetidae; genus Sigmodon; species Sigmodon hispidus. The sequence continues at coordinate 27,598 of PVIH01012943.1, read as the reverse complement.
TGTTTCGTTGGTTGTTGTTGTTGTACACAGGTAGAGCTCTTCCCAACAAAGCGTTCCTCCTCTGCTTCCACCCTGTTTTCAGCTGTTCATGATTGCAACCACACCATACCATTTCTGATACTGCGGAAGTCTACATCCCTAAGAAAGGCATTGGATAAAATGAATGGACTTCTCTAAAGCCTTCTGGACGCTATTTTCTCACACTCAAGGTTAAAATTCTGCTAATTACTTCATGCTACATTCCAAAACAAGTTGTTTTGAAAGAAGAACCCAATAAAAACCCAGGAATTAGTTTCTAAATGCATCAAATTGATGGAGGGTTCTTGTTTGTTTTGTTTTTTTAAGGCTGGGGAGATAATTGATAAAATGCATGCACAAGGTCCTGGGTTTCAATTTTCAGAGCTAATATTTTTTAAGCTGGTTGTGCTGACCAGTGCTGACCAATGCTTGTAATCTCAGCATATTTGCTAGGAAAGCAGAGACAAGGGACAAACAGGTCACTGGGACTCTGCTGGTCATCCAGTTTAGCCTACTTGGCAAGCTCAGGCCAATAATAGAGACTATCTCAAATAAAAGATGGATAGCATTTGAGGACATCCCAAGCTGTCCTCTGGTTTCCATAATGCACAAACACACAAGAGCAGAGGGGGGGGGAAGGGAGGGAGAGAGAGAGAAAAGGAGGAAGAGAGAGAGAGACTTTGTACTGTATTTTTTGGAGAAATATCCTAGAATCCTGCTTTACATCTCATGGCTAAGTAGAGCCTTTATACCCAAATGGATAATAGGAGGGTTGGTGATAATTTGCATAATGGAAAAGCACTTTCCTGGTCACCTTCTCCGTGGCTTCTCAGAACACCACTCTAAGGAGATACAAGTAAGATGAGTAAAATCTCATCTCATTTAGCGATGAGGAAACTGAAGCCAAAGCCAAACTTAGAAGTTTCTAATACCCTAAAATTCATTCCTATTACGGAACAGTAAACAACACATCTCATAATCTCCTCTCCCCCTCCTGAGGCCCGCCTAAGAGGGGGCAGGAAGAGACAATGAAATTGCTACAGAACAATTAAGCTATTTTCCCTCTCCCAATGGCTTGCTAGGAAAACAGAGCAATTTCACATCTTACAATGTTATGGTGTCTAGTCATAGTTTCCAGATAAACAGAGGCAAGACAGTACCAATCGTAAATGGATGGCATCATTCTTCTGAGAATTTCAGAAGAAAATACTGTAAAAATACAACAGCTATGTTGTTGATAACTTATGTTCGGTAAGTATGTATACCCTTAAAACAGTGTTCAAAAACATTATCCTATAATCCTATAAAATCTTTTTTTGTTATTGTTGGTTTTGCTTTTAGTGAAATAACTGGAGGGGTGCCACCATTTCCTTGAGGTAATTGGTAGAAAAACAAGGCATAGATTCAAGAAAATTGCAAAGATAATTCAGGCATGTGCTCAGGAATTCATTTCTAATGATAGGTAACTTTGGTTGGGTAAACACCTTTTCTGTCCCAGGTGTGATCTCTTTAGTACCACAGTAGACCTTGTTGTAAACCCAATCAAAGCTCTTAAATCATGCAGTAAACAGGCTTCCTTATCTATGAAGGCAGACATTGCATTCAGAAGAAAATGAATAGAAACTTTCTAAAACTGAATGCTCTCCAGGTAAAAAGAAAAACATATTTGCATTCGACCTACTATAGTTACTCCAGGATGACACCAGCTGGCAATTGTTTCTGGCTAACAGATTGCAGCTACTATGATTTCTACATAAATTATTAAAATAATAAAAGTAATGTTTTCAAAAAGCTTTCTACCACTTCCTCTGCCAGTCTAGCAATAAGCTTAACACTTAGTTATCTGTGAGGCAATTTGTTCACCTAATTTTATGCCTTAATAAGCTTTACTACAATCATCTTCTTGCCTGATTCTTTGTCTACCTTTACTTTATTTTTTTTCCTATTATTCCCAAATACTCTCAACCCTGTTTCCAGCATTGCATGTCTCCTAACCCCTACTCCCCCCAGGACTCAAACTTTTGATTAGAACAGTCCTCATTTAATCAAGTTCAGTTGGGAGACAAAATTGCAGCTCAGCTTCTTCCTTTTCCCATTGCTACAAGAAACTGCCTTTAAGAGTGGTGAGGACACCCTGGAGAGATCAGAGATCTGAACAATCCCAGAGAACAGTGCTGGATCCCCTGTGTTTACACACAGAAGTGTAGAGATGAGCATGTCCTTCAAAGCAGATGGAAAAACCTCTGATTGGCTGTATGAATGAATCTCTCAAGAATGAGTCATGGGATGGAGAGAAGGCTCAGTAGTTACGAGAACTGATTGTTCTTCCAGAAGAACTGAGTTTGATTTCCAGCACCCTATGTTTTTTACAGCAAACCTAACACTCTATTCTGTCTTGTTCTGACACTGCATACAGAACAGTGCACAGATATACACCCATATGCATACAATTTTAAAAATAAAATAAAGAATAAAAAGTGTTCTCGTCTACTGAAATGACTTCTTTCTTGATTTTGTAGAAAAACCCTGCCCCCAAGTCCCTTGGTAACACAGTTTGCAAGTAACACTAACCTCTTCCTTAGGAACCTATTAGAAGTATTGGTAGAGTCAGTGCAAATCACAGACAAGATTGTGTTCCAGACTAAATGCACTCCAGTTCCCTACATCATTGTGACTTTGAGGCAATTGTGTCCCTACATACTGCTTTTCAGAATTCTTATTTACATGAATGGCTTTGTAGTATAACCTTCCTCACCCACCATAGATAGCAGCCTGTCAGGAAAGCATAGAAACTGCCATCTGTATGCATAATATATGTTCATTAACTCAGTATAATGTAAGTAACACAGTAGTGTTTTCATAGTAGATGTGCAGTTATTTCTTCAACAAGAATTTGTTGAGCATTTACCATATTGCTTTGGAGGCTTGAGCTACACTGTGAAACAAGACCAGTCAAGATCGACTTTCATGAACCCTACATTTCAACAGAGAGGAGAAGTGAAGAAAAATAGATATTAATTCATCTAATCCAAAACATACAATGAGATGCATATATAACACCTAAAGTACCAGGTACTTGGCTTACATTAGGAAGCAACGAAAATAATGTTTGCCCTCAAGAATTTAAATGCCAATAAAATAAAACAGTACGAAAGGAGTTAAAGAGAGACTGGGAGACTGATCATAGTAAAGCTGGTGGAATATTACAAAAATGTAATTCTGAGAGGAAAGAGAAGAGAGTCATACAGTATGTGAATCATCAATAATAAATAGTCCATTTTATTTTGTTAGGATAGACTATAATTGGTCAAATGTAAAACTGGAAAACAAGTTAAGTGACTCTTCCAGTAACCATAAGAGAGCTGACAATGGCTCAGGTTAAACACAAGGAAATAGCAGAAGAGGTGGTGGGAAGGGGCCAGATTGTTTGTTTTTTAAGATAGAATAGTGCATGTTCCATAATGAGTTTAGGTTACAAAGAACAACTGAGGATGCCTTCAAGACTTGGAACATAAGCAAGTGAAGGATGAAGCTGTTATCAATAGGATGCTGACCAAGATCATTACAAATTCTAGAGAAGAAACAGTGAAGGTGATGTAATGGAGAGTAAGCAGCAATCAATTGCACTGGACAGAGAAGAGTATGGTTTCCCGCAGCTGATTCCAGGAGTAGGATGAACCAGCAACACCAAACGCCCAAGAACAGCTTGCTGCACAGACATAAGTGTGAATCTCTGAGGTTGGAAAGAACTTGGAAGGGATTAGGTAGAGAAGGACATTGGGGAGATTGGAGGCTTATCATTAGAAATGTAAAGGTGAGTGGAAGACAGCTGTGAGGCGTTGTAAGTAAGCTCAAGGAAGAGTGATGAGAAAGTCGTGGACCCAGGTAAAGACCCAATGCAGTTGTCCAAGAAATCAGTGATTGTGACTTGGACTACGGAGGCAAATGTGAAGAAAAGCATTTACCAAGTTACAACTTCACAAACTTGGAGGTGTGAATTCCCTCATCTCCCAACAAAGAACAAAAATGTCCTGGGTGGAGGAAAATGAATTCTACTGTATTTAAATTGAGCAGTCCTTTATTTGTATTTGGGGTAAATAGTCAATTACTCCATTTGGCTTTTGCGCAGATCTTACATTTTCAGAGGTTTAGTCCATTATTATCATGGTTCGATATGGCAGATTGCAGGCAGACATGGTGCTGGAGAAGTAGCCAAGTGTCCTACATCTTGACTGGCCAGAAAAAGAAAGTAGTCTGAGACACAGGGTGTGCCTTGAGCACATGTGAGCCCTCAAAACCCACCTCCACAGTAACACACTTCCTCCAACAAGACCACACCTCCTAATAGTGCCACTCCCTTTGGGGACCATTTTTTTTTTTAAATCACCACAGATACAATCTCTGTCAACCTCAGCTGTCAACCTTCCTCAGTAAATGGGAAGGTTATCTGTCTGCTTTTTCTACATTTTAATGACTTTTTCTCAAGACCGCACTAGTAGTGAACTCAGTGATTTTCCTACCACCAGATGCTGCCTTCATCTTTACCAAACAATTTTTTTAACTTTAGAACACATAAAAACCCTTTATTGTACTCCTTATAAACAATAAGGTAAAAATGTATTTAGTATAATCCTAATCTTTACCAGGTCTTCCCTAGAATATATTGCCATACTGGATTTTGAGTTAAAGAGCATTCATCACTAAATGTGGATAAAGACTACTTAAACATCTCTCAAATTGTAGTAGCCTAGCATTTACCAACAATGCATGAATCTTTATTTTCCACTACAACCTGAAATTTGCTGGAAAGAATATGTAATGCTTCAAAAATGTTCCATCCTTGTGCAAGAGTCATGCTGATCTAGCACATGAACAAATGTTTTGAAATCACCTCTTTAGGCAATAAAAAAATGGAAGAAGATTTTAACCCAGGGAAGAAAGAAAACCAGCTGGTAGGGAGGGATACAAATTCTTAAAAACTAAGAATAATGATACATAAGTATGAAGAGTCCATGATGAATCCCACCACACAGTATGCCACTGCAACAGCTAATGTGAAATATACAAAAGCATAATGGGACAGCAAACAGAGACATCAAATAAATCACTGGGCCCAGTATCTAGAGGCCAGGTTTAAATTCTATACTAAAGACATAAGTGTGGTAGTTCTAACACCAGGTTGCAAATAGCACAAAGCAAAAAGCAAAAAACATAAGCATTTGTTGACAGGCTTGTGAAATACCAAGTATGCAATTGATAGAGTCTAAAGGAGAAATGAGACTTCAAATAAAAAGAAAAATAGAAGCAGAACAAAAAAAGGAGAAAAATATTTGAGGGGTAGATCCAATAAGAGTTAGTGACCAAGTGTGAGGAAGTAAGTGGAGATAGAGGGATGTTGAAGATGTCTCAACACGCCTGCCTTGGAATGTTTTACAGACACTGATATCATTAATATGGAAGGTAAAACATGTATGGGATTAGGTGCAAAAAAATCAGTGTGGATAATTATTAGTTCTCTTAGCAAATTAAAATGTTTGCATTTTCCAAATGGGTTTGGGCTTCAAAACGTTTACATTTCATTTTTAACCAAGAAAGCTTTGAAAGTACTCTTCAATTTTTCTGCAGCAAGACAGATAAACTTAGTTTAATTACAAGCTTGGGAAGAAAAAGTCTAGGGAGAAGCACATCTTGTAAAGACGGTTTTCTCTTTCCTAATGTTTCACATGATAAATCAGGACACAGCACTCCTTGCTTTTACATTGGCCACAAAATTTGCTCTGTCTCTGCCTCTCTCTGTATGCACATACATAATCCATATATGTGGATGTATATTTTCAGCCACAAGAAATCACATATCTAAAGTGGCTTCTAAGGGATATTTGGGGCATTTGTTCTTCGCACCATTAGCAAAGCCTTCTTTCTCAACAACACAGGAAACAGATGGTCGGAAAGCTCCCGAGGACAGACATTAGGTAGGACTCTCACCTTGTTACAGCTACAGCATTCAGCATATTGTTCTGCCCCTAGTAGGCATCTGAGTAAACATTCCTCCTAACATGCCAAGAAACAATTAGGGGAGGAAGCTCAGTGGATAAAGTGCTGGTAGTGCAAAACCGAGGACCTAAGTTTGATCCCTGGTGCCCGTGTAAAGCTGGTGTGCTTTACATGTGCAAACCTTGTTCTGGGAGGATAGGAGAGTCAGGGAAACAGGAATATCCATAGAGCTCACAAGTCAGCCCGGCTGGAGGAACTGGTGAGCGCTAGAGCCAGCCAGGGCTCAAAAACAGAAAAGTAGAGCACCACAAAAGAAGGCACCCCAATAACAAGCTCTGGCCAGCACACACATATACAGAGGCACATATGCACACACAGGCACACACAAGTACAAGCATACACACACACACTTACACACACAAATAAAAAAGAAAAAAGAAAAAATATTATAAAAGAAACAAATAAGTATTCTTTTAAGCTCCCTGCCAAGGGTTGCCCAGCTTCCAAACCCCAACAGCTCTCATTCACATTTTATCTAAGGGGAAGTGAGTTTGGACTTCCTCAGTAAATCATTTGGTGTTTTCTCACTATTGATAACAAGCTTTATATTGTGAATAATAATTTATATTAAGTGATATTCCCTATCATTTAATCTGATGCTCTAATGGAAATGTCTGATGAATCATACCACATAAAGACCACATTCTATTACATATATATGAATATCTGCATTCATTTATCCAAATGACCAGTTACCTTGCCATGGAAATGTGTTAGTTACCTGACATTAGTTTTGCAATCTTCTAATAGTTACTAATGCAGAACTTTATTAAAATTTTTGTCTTTATTATATTCTAAATGTTTTTAAATCAATAGTTTTAGTGTAACTAAACCTTCTCACTAAAACCCAAACCAAAATCCTAAATATAGCCTCAGCAGTTCATGCCTGTTATTTTCCAGTTAATTAATATAAGTATTTGTTTCTAAAGTCATGCTGTGAGATTCATGGTTTTTATACAATTAATTCTTAATTGTACTCCAGACACCCAAATTCATTGTACTTTTTCTGCACAAAAAAAGTAATTTCAGAGAAGTTGCTCTCTTGTGTTCCTCCCTCTGTGGAATGTAGATGTCTAGTGAATGTCCTGTCCTGTGAATTCCCTTCAAGAGTCTGATGTCAGTTCTTTCACATCATAGTTAGTTAAATGTTCATGTAGTTCTATGAGGCAAAGACACATCAGTTAAGTGCCTACATCTAAGGTGCTGTCCTGGTGTAGTAGATGTAAAAACATCTCATGTCTCTGACAAAAGGAAATGGAAACATCTGTCTTTGGGGATCTGTTGTGAGGAACTCTGTTTGCTAAGCACACAGAATGGTAGAGAGGGGCATGCTTATGTGTTCACAGGATAGTCACCTACGCAGATCAAGCAAACTACCCACAGGGGAGAAAACAATGACAAGGAATGCTACAATTCAGAAGAATGCTCATCCCTTGTCCTCACTAGCTCTGGTTCTACCTCTTTTTGCTCTAGAGCCCAGAGTTGAGGCTATCTGCCTGCACTCCATCATCAGCTCCTCTCTTCTCCATATACTAGCAGTCCAGAGATACCCCCATCTGTCAATATAGGTGTACATGTATATGTAAGTTTGTGTACATACATACACATATATACATATACACACATATGCACATACTCATACACACACATACACAGTTTCCATGTTGCAAAGCCTTCTGTCAGAAAAACTATATTCTCCATGTGATAACTAAAGTTTCTCTCCCACATTCAGTTAAAAACATCTCTTCTCTAAGGAAATCTGTGTCTCTGTTCCACACTAAGTTCATTATCTCCTCCAGTGTTGCAAGTACCTAGAGCTGTATAACTCTATTGCCATAGCGTGTGTTTAAATTATCTTTATGTGACTGACTTTTACAGAAAACTGTGACCACTTTGTGAAGTGATAATTGTATTTGTTTGTGTGTCTGTGTTTGGACTTCAATGTGCCACTGTACACATGAAGAAGTTAGGGACCATTTGGCTCTCTCTTTTGACCATGTGGGTTCTAAGTATCAAGTTTTCTTGATCATTTATATATGTGTTAATCCAGCTGAGAAGGGCATAATTCCAGGACAATGTCCAATGACCACTGTCTTTCCCCTATCTCACCCTCTGTAATGTGCACAAAAGGTATAAAATGGTGCGATATAGTATGGAATGATATGTTATGGCATAATCTTACCTCATCAAATGAGTCCTTTCAGAGCAGAATATGCTCCCAACTGGCTTCAGAGGAAAAAGTTAGTGATACATTTATTCTGACTTTGAAGAAGAGGCTGGAAATTGTCTACAGTGGTGGCTACAAGGGAAGGAGCCAGAGGCAGCATTTAGGAACTGGGAGTCATCCCTCACCAGAAACTTGGGAGAAAACAGGGGCCCAATTATCCACTGCAGTAAACAGAATTCTGCCGAAACATGAATTATTTTAGAAGCAACTTTCTTAGCACCTTCATGTGGGAAATAGATCAAACTAATACCTTAATCTTAGTATTGAGAGACCCTAAGTAGAAAATACACAGACTTATCACCTATAGGACTGTGTAGTAGTAAGTGGTTTTTAAAAAAATTCATTACTTTGATGGTCATTGTTCTACCAATAGACAACTAGGCGCCAGCTTAGTGCCATGTGTGCAATAAAACATGGGTTGGTTAATTGATGATTAATTTGAATTAGCAAATGAGATTATGAAGGAGGAAAAGGGAGGGAGGGAGGAAGGGAGGGCAATAACCATGAGGAAAAAAGAGAAGAGAATGTAAGTAGAGAGGGAGAAGAGCAGAGAGGACGAAAGGAAAAATACACTGTCCCTGAGAGCAGGTGTTCCCCTGATTGATGGGCCTTTCTGAGCTGAAGGAGTGAGGCAGACATATTATGCTGCTTTAAATTAGTTTCTTTCTGGTCATGTTTCCTAACTTCCATCCCATCCCTCATCCCTAATCTTTCAATGACCCTTTTGTCATTTCTACCTTGACTCTGACTTGTCAGGGGAAAAAGAAAAACCCAGCCCTAACAATTGTCAGCTGGTAGGCCAGTGTTTTCCTGTAGAATATAAACAACTTTACACTTTGCTAACATCATGTGGAGACTCTCTACAGTTATGAGCAAGACAGAAACAAGACCACTTCACAAACATAATCATAAATGTAACAGAACTCAGAAATAAAAACAAAGGCATCATGAAACTGTAAAGTGAGTGAATGATTCCTCCATCATGACTGATTCCACTTACACATCTGCTCCCTGTTCTTCTTGGACATTAGATTCGATTCTATATCCATGAAGATATTCAATTACTCAAGGGATGCCAATTTAAAACCCTGTTTATTTGCATTCTTCCTCCAAATAACTTGTCACCTTCAAATCCTACCACATTACCTTTCTAATTTCCTCTGCTCAAGGTAATCCTTCTTTAGGGTATTATTATCTTACTCTGTTCCTGGTGGCTCTCACCTTAGCAGGTTTCTACGGAGGTAGGAGGTATGAGTATCTATGTTCCACTTAGACATAATGCCATGAATGAACAACGCATTCTTGGAATGCGGCAGTCAAAATATCTTTCTCATATTTTGCATTAAATAGTCAAGTGTCCTTGTCTCTGATGAGAGCACCTGAAACTTGCCTAGATCTGATTCTCTTCATCTGCTCATAGGGGTGACTTGGTATCAGGTCAGAGTACTACTGATCTGATCATAAATTTCTGTATAATTTCTGATTTTTCTCACTTCTCTCTCTACCCAACCCCCTCTTACTATTTTTACTCCCTACGTTCCAAAGGCACAAGTCTTATTTGAACTCTGCCTTGCCCGTGTCATACACATTAAGAAGGGCAGAGACAGAAGTTCCTTGAGCAACAAACGCCAGACTACATAAATTTAGATTGAGGCTAAGAACTAGAGGCTATCGGTTTCATTTTAAAAAGAAAACTTAAAATGTACCTATTACACAAATCCTAATTGATCTTATAATAAAAACACAGAGCCAAATATTGGGGAAAAGCTATAAGATCAGTAAGACAGAGTAATAAGCCATGGTTACTTCTCACCTAGCCAACTCCTCAGGCCTGTCTCCAAAAATCCTCAGACTAAATGCCTCCGAATCCTCAGCTAAAAGGAAAGGGGGACACAGGCAAAGGGCAGAACTGCCTCCTCTAGCCTTATATTTTTTCCCCCCGACCATATCACTTCCTATTTCATCTTTTCTAGTGCTAGGATTAAAGATGTGTGCCACCACTGCCTGACCTTTATAGCTAACTCTGTGGCTGCCTTTGCCCTCTGATCTTCAGGCAAACTTTGTTAGATACGCAATATATCACCACATGTAGAGACTGGAAACCGTCTTTGGGTGTTCACATCAGGCTGGCTACCTCTTCTTTTGCATAAAAAATCCAAGCACCTACAAGCAGATGTTGATAGCCAGTCTGATTGGTGATCCCTTAAAGGGTCTATGTGATAACTTCATTCATAATGGATAATAGCACTATGTTTTGGAACTTAAGTTTTCAATATGAAGAAATTGTGTGTCTCTCAGGATTGGATATATATTTCTATTTCTCCATACCCCTTCACTGCTTTTTAAATCAAATTTAGGAGCTATAGCTGAAATATCTACTTCACAGTGGATAGCCACAGTCAGGATCCACACTATTTCTACAAGTTTGCATTAGACCTTGTTTATGGCTGACACTCAACAGAGGCCTCTTATACAACAGAATGCCACCTGATTTTAAATGGCTGGCTCTCATTTTTCCATGCCCATTCTTTCCCAGCTCAACACTGAAGACTGAGTCACTTGTATGGTTCCATAATGATTTGAGCTCTGAGATGACTCCTTTTACTCCTATGAGAGGCTCTCAAAGGTCCATCCTCACTCACTCATTCTGCCACCAATGTCCGCCTTGCATATCTGTTGATACAATCGTCCAGGCCTCCCTGTCTCCAGCACTAAGAATGAGAAATATTTCAGCAAAAATCTCTAAAACAATATGTTCTCCATTTTCTCAAATAGCACAGAGGAAGCCTGATCATGTAATGCCACACTAAGTGTTAGGTCATGAATACCCTTGTTCAGTGTTCTGAGATGAGGTCTGAGCCTCTTTGCTCCTGGATCATGCCAAATTCTTTTCCTACAACTATGTATTCCTTATAAAGGACAATGAATGAGCACCCCCATGTGGTCTGGGGTCAAGTTGAATGTAAAAGCAGCTTCCTTGCCAACACTTGTTTTTTCTCCTAAAGACTACAGGCTAATGCTTGTATTATTACACAAAACATTTGCACAATATTTCCACATGTTTTAAGATGATTTTGCCATTTTATTAAAAACGATACTCTAGGATTGTGTTTATTGCCTGATTTTGCATGATCCTGGATGCTCTGCCACTTTGATTTGTACAAGACCATTTCACAAGGCTACAAAGTCATACTATATATTCATTTTTTAGTACTAATCATTTCATAAACACAAAGAAATGCTTATAACACACAAGTACAGTTTATAAAATCTAGCACCCAGTTTAAGAAATAGAATATCACCTGTACCTCTGAACCTCCTCTCTTTCAGCTCAGAGTATGCTGCTCAGAGCTTGAGTCTGTGTTTGCATTTTCTGTCCTTTTGATCTCTTACATGCTTTTCAGTGCTGGAGACTTAACCTAGGCTGCACCTAAGCTAAGGCTAAACCTAAGCTATGCACTCAGATTTGTAGGTAATTTTTCTTTCTTTCCTTTCCCCTTTCCTTTCTCCTGCAGCTCAGGGCGGACCACAGAGGCGAAGCAGTTCCTACAGCTCAGTTCCCTCTAGCTCAGTTCTCAGTTTTCTGCTTCCTTTGTGGTTTTTAACTTGCAACAACACTGATCACTTTGTTTAGTCTTCCTTTTAAGTTTGCATGCGAGGATTTGGAAGAATCACTTCTCAGGGCTTGCCTGAACTCTGCTTTGCACCAACCCATGTGTTTTCTTAGACTAAACCATGTGGGCATTTGTAGATATTGTTCATTGTTTCCTTTGGAGTTTTATTGTGTCTTTCAAATGGTGTCTGAAATCTGAATTTATTTATTTTTCTTCTCAGAGAGCACAGAGACAGTAAGAAAGGAAAAAATGAAAGTACAAATGTGAGGAGCCATTCTTTCTGAAGTAGAGAAGTTAACTACTTCTAATTACCAAGTCGAGTTGTATACCTTTCTTAGATCTTAAATAATTAGCATTGGACAATTTTTTGAGAAAAAGATAGCAACATTAGCTCTGTCCTATATACATTTTTAAAAAAGTCTTTAGAGTTTAAAGTGTCTTTTTTGTTTATTGTTTTACACAGTTTAATTTTGTGAATACATCCCAAATTATTGAGAACATGTAATAATTTATTTACTGAAATAAAGAATTGTGTTTCCTGGAGGTGGTCAGAGTTTTTCATATTGGCTGTTGAAATGTGCTATTGCCAACTTTAGTTTTCAATATTGTATTATGGGAAGAAAATTTTACCTACAAAAAAAAGCTTTTTTTTGTTTTATTTTCTTTTTATTTTTGAATTTTTTCTTTTTTATTATGAATAAAGTCTCATTTTTATCCATGTATTCCCTTGTTCACACTCCCTTCCTCCTCCCACCCCTCCCAGTCACTCTCTCTTCTCCCCATCTCCTTATCTTCTCCCCAGCAAGGGCAGGAGGTCTCAAGGTCCCAAGGTGGCTTAGTTCAGCACTCACTCCAGGCAAATCTGCTTTCCTCATTCCAGCATCAAGACTGAGTCAGGTGTTGCTTTGGAGGGAATGGGCTCCAAGGTGCCGGTCCAAGGTGCTTCAGATCCCAAGCTGTCCAGTGGTTGTGGTTTGCAGCTTGGGAATGCTTTGCTTTCTCTTTAAAGTCCACTAATGAGTAAGTACATCCCCTGCTTATCCTTCCGAGTTTGTGATACCTCGCTCAGGAGGATATTCTTCAAATCCATCTATTTGCCTGAAAATTTTAGGATATCATTTTTTCTTATTGCTGAGCAGTACTCCATTGTGTTGATGTACCACCAGTTTGTTAATCCATTTTTCAGTTGAGGGGCATCTAGATTGTTTCCAGGTTCTTGCTATCACAAATAATGCTGCTATGAACATAGTTGAGCTAATGCCTTTGGAGTGCGAATGTGCATCTTTAGTAGTGGTATTGCTGGGCATATACCCAAAAGATTTTTTTAAACAAAACCATGGATGATAAGAGTAGATGCAAGAAAACAAAAAACATGCCTTGCTTCATGGATATTGTGTGAGCATCTTATAAATGTAAGACAGACCTTGACCATGTTCCAGGTGGGGTGCACAGTGAGTAGGGTAGGATTCCTGCATAGAAAGCTGACCTTCAGGCAAGGCCTAACCCACATGAGACCTGTACAAGAAGGGGCTCATTGACACTCCATTACAAAATGGGATAGAACCTATGAGGCCTGCCTATCCCCTATGAGCAATTTACATTTGCTAGGGAGGAAGAGAATTTTCCTCAGTGGTGTAACTATTCACAAGTTGCCCAAGGTTCCATAAGTAACTGCAAGTTATACTTGATTCCTTTGTTTCTGTCAGTGCCCTAAGTAGGTAAGTGAGTGCCTTATTAATGTCTTCAGAGGAAAAAATCCATAGAACATCTACCCACTCATATTCCAACCATATTAATTGGAATACTGAGACAATGTAAAGGTATTCAAGTCACTTGGGTCCTCAAAGTACTGATCACACTCACTTTTGTTCCTATTTTCTGCTGTCACCTGGTTTTAGCCTTTTAAAATCCTGCACTAGTCACCTCTACTATCTCTCTGGGTTTGTTTGTTTGTTTGTTTTTAAGATTGTGTTTGTTTTATTTTATGTGTCTGTGTATTGTATGTGCATCTTGTGAGTACAGATGCCCATGGAGGCCAGAAGAGGGTGCCAGAGACCTGAAACTCAAGTTGTTGTGAGCCTCTAATGTAAGTGCTGGGGACTGAACATTGGTTTTTTGCAAGAGCAGCAAATAGTCTCAATCAGTAAGTCATATCTCCTGCCCCAGTCCATTTTATTATATCATAATCCTAGATTCCATTACCAATTGCCTCTGCTGTCCATTAATTTCTGCATGCATGTGGCATCACTTCTTGTTGATTTTTCCCATGGTAAAATAGTCCAGCAGACTATGTTTTGAATATTCATGGCTCAACAAGTGCAATGAAAACACAGAACAAGGAAAGCAGCTGTCAACAACTGTACAAGTTCTGTCTCTTGGATTGAGACCACAGGCTGCACCTGCAGATAAATGTTATTATGTCTTTTTCCCCCTTTGCCCATACCTATTAAGCAAAGAGCTATTGTAGCCATTGATTGCTACAAAGTCTGTTAATAGCCGATGGCATCAGGTGTGTGGAAGTAGAAGATGGGTAAGCACAACCTGCTGCTGCCAGGAACCATCCCCTGGAGGCTCTGCCCCTTAGTCGGTTACTCTTACAAATACTCAAGACAAGAAAAGTCAGTGCAGAATTAATGTAAAACCCAGGGGGCAGAAAGTAATAGGAAACTCAACTACTTAAGCCTCCTGGATCTCTGGAGAAAACACTTGTAAACAATGACAGTACATTTAGTTAGTATCATCTCCTCCACAGCCAAGAAACAGGATTGTTTTGTGTTACTAATAAGCAAAAGAGAACCCAGAAATAGTAAAATTAAAAGAGCAAAGCTTGTGTTTATATATGTGGATTAGATCACAGTCAATTCTTTTTTTCTCTCCCTAAAATCACTTACTAAAGCATCAACACAACTATTTAGAAATAAGTAATTTCTAAATTCAAGAGTTGTCTATAATAACACTTTTAAGACAGAGAAATGCTCTTGCCTCTCACCATTTGCTTCTGGCTTTGTTGGAAAGAACGTTTTATTGAGTACACTTCTAGAAAGCGATCCCTGTGGAGTAACTGCAACACTGTGCATCACAACACTGTTTATAAATATATCTTGGTAGCTGATACAAATTGACATATTGAGAATACCAAAGATACCTTGGAATTTAGGGATCACCAACTAACAGATTCATTTTAGGGGATGGATAGGAGGTAGAAAGAGAGTGTATACTTACATTCCCTGACCTAAGAAGAGTGTATTTAGCTGATTGGTGCAATATCTGAAAAAAAAAAAATGAGTGGGATCTTAATAGAAACTGCTGAGTAAATTATCACTTAATCCATACGTAAATATTCTTGGAGAGGAACTGGGTCCTGTGCTATTTGTACATGCTCATTATATCTATAGGGGTATAAAATTATTTGAAAAAGTAAAGAGACACGTGTGCATTGGTTTTCTCTTTTTAAGACTTGTGCAAAAGATTGAACATAACTGAGCTCCAGTATTTACCTCAAATTTTCAATAAGGCTCAAACAATCAATTTCTAGCCTATGTGTCTTTGGCACTAGTTCATGAATGTAGGCGCTACCATGAGATGATGAGTCATCTTAGATGAAGATGACTTGTTCCTGTAAGAAGATGATCAAATAACAGGGGGGGGCACTCAATCCCTGAAAAGACACCCTGTTGGTCTTCTGCCTTATCTCTGCCAGTGTGTTCCCAATCCTTTCATTTTCTTGGTGAAAAGGGAAAAGCCTGGGACTAATTTGCATAATGTAGGAAGATGTTCGAAGAGTAAGAGGCATCCTGTGTATCTGTGCTCTTTTGCTTTTTTGTTGGTTTGTTTGGTGTGGAAACAAAACAGAGTGGTGGAATATAGCTATCATTTTTATTCTACTCAGAACAAAACCTGAGACTTTTTACTGTTCCTTCTCAGCACTCAGAAAGCAAGTTTAGTTTTAATATTCAATTCTCTTTAAACAGCATCATCAGGGACTGTGACAATGCTAGAAATATTTTTATTTAGTTTATGTGTACGAGTGAGTGTTTTGTCTGCATGAGTGTCTGTGTACCACATATGTGCCTGGTACTCAAGGAGTCAATCAGGGTATTGAACTTCCTGGGCCTAGAGTTACAGATGGTAGGAGCCACCATGTAGGTTATGGGAATCTAATTCAGGTCTTCTGGAAGAGCAACCAATGACCTTAGCCACTGACTATTCTTTCAGGTCTTTTTTTTTCCCTTTGGACTCTTGATTGGTGTAGCAGGGCTAATGCCAAAGGTATATAGTCTAGATAAAGATTCTATTAAGCTTGACTGAAAAATTCAAGAGAAATACTGTGAAGCACAATCTGTGCATTCTTTTGAGTAGTATCTTTTTGAAAGCAAACCCTTTAGCATTGCCCTCTTAGATGTCTTTTAATTCTATTTTTCTCATATACACAATGAATAGTTCCAAGGTTATCAAATTCAATAAGTCTCTGTGTTTGAACTATTCTGTAAAGATCATAAAAAGTAGATTATCTTAAATGTTTGCCTCATTTGCTAGTAGACCACTTCAGCAAAATATCCAAAATATCCAAATAAACTTTAGGAATAAATCCTTCTTTTCCCCAACATATACTATTTGGGGTAGAATATGAAGTCATTAGCAGAGAACTTCTTTGATCTCCAGCCTTAAATATTCACACATAATCGTCTTTATTCCATCTATTTGCATTTCAAGTAATTAATTTGCATAACTCATGATAAACTGAATGTTTTTATTAATTTTTAATTACTTTTAATTGTGGTAGAATGTACATAATGTAAAATTGGTCTGGCCTCTTCTGTTTCTAGGAGCTTGTTACTAGAATTTGAAACTGGTAGTTATGGTCTAACTTTTCACATACAGGTATGGACTGATCAGGAATTCAACTAAATTTCAATTCTATAAATTTTTTTAGACTTCACCTTTGGAGGTTAAAAAAGCTTTCAAACACTTGCTTTGGGATATTGTGTAATTATCTTAAGACAGCAAATTATGGCTGCTGCACAAAATGCAGCAGATTTGTCCAGATATAGAAGGAACTTCCACTGCTTCAGACATTACCGCACCACAGCAAACAGCTTCACAAGCCCATCATTTCTCATCAATGCTTATTGTAACAGCCACACTCCTGGTTCCAATATATTCTTATGCTAGACTTCAAGAAACACAAAGTTATCTTGCTTCATGTTCCAGGGAAATGAGGATGTGAAGTTTAGCCATGTAGGAATCTACAGGTCACATGACTGATCCTCATGAAGATCAGGGAGTGTAGTGGGATTATATTCTGTTCCATTGTAAATAATTGTCCAACCTACTGGTTTAATAAAAACACTAATTAGAAGAAGGCAGACAGGAAGTGTGGGCGGGGCTACCAGTCTAAGAAAACTCTGGGAACAGGAAGAACAGAGCAGAGATGCCACAGAGATACCAGGAGAAGCCAGCAGATGCAGAGGACGATGTTTCTCTGAGAAAAGGTACTGAGCTGCACGCTGAACAAGATAAGAATCATGGGTTGACTTAAGATGAAGGAGTTAGCAAGTTATATACCTGGACCCTAGGTCAATCAGCATAAAATTTATGGAAGCCTTTGTGTTGTAGTAAGGTTTTTTTGGGCCGGTGTTGGGTCTGGGAGGTTTGTGTTTGGAGTTTGTAACCTGACTCGCGGCGGTGTCTTTTGGACCTTAAAGAAATGAAATTATACACTTATATTTTTTATATTGTTTGGCTCATACCTTAAGCACATTATTAGCTAGCTCTTTTATCTTAATTTAACCCATTTTTATTGATTTCTCTACTACGTGGCTCTCAGCCTGTGGCTAGCCAGTATCTCTACTTGTCTGTTCCTCTTCAGAGTCAGAGGGCGACTAACTTAACTCTACTCTTTTACCTGCCTGGCTGCCTCTGATTCTCCACCCACTTCTACGATGCCTTAAATGGGCCCAAACAGTTCTTTATTTACATCATACAAAAAACATTCTACCACACCTTTGTGTGACTATTTGGTGCTGAGTGGCAGTAGGGTTGTGAGTGGGTCCAAATCTCATGGCCGGGCCCAAAAGTCCAGGCCAGAAACCTACTACTACAAAGGAGTATGACACAGTAGACACATTCACTGTGTTTCATTTTCAAGGGAGGCTTTAACACATCCTGTTTATCTTCTGTTAAATCTGCAGAAACTCAGGCTCTGATGTTAGACTTCCAAAATGAAGATGTCAGCAGAGCCGTGTTCCCTGTGAAGCCTATAGCAAAGAATCCTTCCTTGCTTCTAGCTATTTGCTGGTGGATTCTCAGTGATCCTCCCATAACATTTCCATCTATGCCTCTATGATCACTTGGTCTTTCCTAGTAGTCTCTGTCTTCAGATGATGTTCCTTGTTCCTGCTTATAAAGACACCATTTGTGTTAAGGGCTAAAACTCACAACCTCATCTATACTTGGTAACACCTGGAAAGGCTCAACTGTCTTTCACTGGGAACAAAGGTTTTCTTGTTATAGAGAGTGATCTGGAAGTATGTCTTGCAACAGCACTGATGACTGGCTTATATAGTTGCTACTACATAGAAAGAGCCTAAGAAATACTTCTGATGTATAGGTTTGCCAACTTAACACATTCCAGGATCACCTGGGGAAAGAGTCTCAGTAAAGGATTGTCTGGACCAGGCTGGACTGTGGACATGTATGTGAGGGATTTTAATTGGGCAACAGAGGCAGAAAGACTAACCCTGAATGTGGACACTATTGTTTCCTAGGCTGAGCCCTCAACTACAAATAAACAAAATAATGAGCTGAGCAACAATCAAGCCTTTGTAGTCTGTTTTGACTCTGGATGTGACGGGCCTATCTGCTTTACGTTCCTGCCTTGAATTCCTCACAGAGATGGGCTGTCACCAGCAATTGTGAGCAAAATAAGGCCTTTCATCATAAATTGTTCATCGTCAGGACATTTTCATCGAAGCAGCAGAAATGGAACTATTGTAGTACTATTACAATCTTCCTCTAGTAACATCTCAAGCTTCTTTTCTTTCATCTTTTAAAGTAATTCTGTTTCAGGTACTGCCTGTCCAGCTTTCTCTGAATCTCACATTTACAACTCTAATACAATATGATTCTTTTAATGAGTTACAAACTCAGTATACACAGAGCACTCAATGCTACAGCTCTTGAAAGCTTACAGAGAGAAACCTGAGCAGTTGACCACCCATCACTTGCTTCTGCCATAAACAAGAAAGAGGATCCAAGAAACAACCTCATACATAATATCATCTAGTTATTGTGGTTAAGTAGTTACTGGGATCCTGATCATGGAACAATCAGCCAGCTTAATATACCAAGAAAACTCTTACATATGCAATAAAATTACAAAACCTATAAATTTGTCCAAAACTTGAAAATGTAAATTGTGAAAGGTAAACAATTCAAATATATACTATAAATCCAGTTTTACCAGAGGTAAACACAATGAGATAAATATGACATGCAATTCAGTGGTTCATAACTATCTGTATGTTAATGTTGCTTAGGGAACCATAAGTTTTAATTACCTGAATTATACACATTTAATTTTGCATATATATTATTCTATTAGTTCAGCTTTAAAGACTATATATGTAGGATTTATATCAAACATTTTAATGTGTGTCTAATTATAATTGAACACAAGGGATTCCCATAATGATTTAATAAAAGGAAGAAAAAAATCAAAGCCCCAAACAATAAATCCATTTTAATTATGTGTGCTATCTTGTGGCTACAGTTTTTATGTACATATCCATTCATGTATGCTTTTTATATTTTCTGTCAATTTTAAAGCTGTTTCTTTGATGTTTTATAATTATGTCTATGTAAATCACCTCAGTTGAGAATTTTACATATGCATATTAATGCAAAGGATATAAGATGTTCATTTGCACTATTGAAAGTAATTTTTAGATATTTGTCACAGTTGTGTTCATTGTGAATGGTTTTGTGGACTTGGTGATTAAATGCCTGTAACTTAAAATGCCTGAATCTTAAATACGCTATTTAAAATCATGAACATGATATGTTGTTATACAGACCCAATATTTTTGAGGAGAAAGTATTTAACTCATGAAGGACTCTTTAGCCTAGCAATTTGGGTGCTATAATCAGAGAATGATTCATTGTATTCCTCAAAGCATAAATCAAATACTGATTGCTTCGTAATGTTCAGTTTTAGCTACAAGTGAACTGGGGTTTTTGTTTTAGTGCATTTGAAATGCATGAAATTTGTTTCTAATAGAAGTGTAAGGCTCAATTCTAATTTAGTTAAAGCTGAGTATAATATTAAAACTTAGTCAATACATCCTTTTTAAGCTCTCTGGAAATTCCGCACCCACAAATTACAGTGATGAGTTGAACAGTAGCAAACAGAGGGGTGTTAACTGCCTGATTTTGCTTGAGTCTGGTGTAGGCTCCATTTATGTGTGGCATGAGAGAGCCACCTACAGAAAGTTAAGAAAAGAACTCTCCTACATAAGAATACAAAGGCTATAAGTGAACATTTCTGGAGAAAGTACTTTATGGTGATAGTTTGAACATGAGCTTGGAAACAGAAATAGGAAAAGTTAGCTCTTCACTAGCCTAAAAAAAAAATCACCTTTTCAAACTAATGGACAACAATATTGACATTGTCCTCAGCTGCATACAACAAGCAGGAGACAGGGTGGTCCACACTGTTCACAGCTCTAGCTTACCTTTGAATTAGTTTGCTCCCTGTTTGGGGTGATGGTTAATTTTATGTATCAGCTTTTCTGAGTTAATAACAGCCCAGGTAGCTAGTATTTCTGGTGTCCATGAGGGTGTTTCTTGAGAAGACTGTCATTTTACTCAGACATTGTCAAGATTCCGAGAAATGTTCAGTGCCAAGAGCATCTGCTATTGCAGAGTCCCCAGTTCAGTTCCCAGCACCCACAGAGCAGCTCATAACAGTTTGTACAATGCCCTCTTCAGCTTCCATGACCATGAGTAGGCCATGCACATAGCAGACAGAACAAGCATGAAGCACTCACACAATTTTAAAACCACTCTTTAAAGGGAAAGGAAAACACACATAGTATGAGAAAATGTGAATTATCTCACCTGGAAGGGATAATTGGACTTTTTTCTAAACTGAGGAACCCAGATTTGACTATCTTTAAACATTGTTCTCTCCTGGATCTCAGCTTTTCCTACTACAAGATATTCTCATTTTCAGGCCTTTTCCTGAAATCTGAATCAGAAACACTGTTTTCCTGACTCCCTGGCTAACACATGAGCGGATCATAATCCCTGTCAGCCTCCATAAGTATATGTATAAATGTCAATTATCATAATAAATCCCCTCTCTTATGTACATATTACTGGTCAGATTCTCAAGAGAACCCTGATCACTATTATTCTTCTGGTATCAGAAGCTCTTTGTTAGTTTCCTGACATTTTTTGGTGGGGTCTTAGGAAGGTGCTATGTGGGATTCTTTGTTGACTATTCATCTTTTCCTCTGGCTTGACTGAGGTTCTGAAAACAAACGTTAGTGATTGTGTATTTGGGTTGAGTTAGCTAGCTGTTCAGCTGGCTGGTTTGTCACTGAAATACGGCATGGTAAAGGTTCTGTACATGTTCCATGGCTAAATCCTCACAGCACACAGCAGAAGCGTCTTTCTATTGTGCCTAAACCCAAAGGACCTAGAACTGAGACAATTTGTCTAGTTATAGACAATATTGCTATAAAATAAAATCTACACATAAACATCTATTGTGAAATTTTATCTTAAATTTGTGTATTGAAATACCTTGTAATATAGCACTCAGGAGGCAGAGGCATGAGAATCGCTTTGAGTCTAAGGCCAGCCTGGACTATATAACAAGTTGCAGGCCAGCCAAGGAAACACAGCAAGACCTACCTTGTCTCTAGCAAACAAACAAACAAAATGCAAAAGAAAGAGGGGAGAGTATTACATTCTTCCAATTCTTCCAACTATTCTTGTCCCCCAGGTTCACCTATATAGAAAGTTCGATGCCACCACTAGGGTGTTATTTGATTAATATAAATGAAAGTGAACCCTGGCTAAGGCAAGGGTTGTTATAGTTCCTTTTATGTGGACCCATTCATTCATAATATCTGTGAGCACTGTCTACAGACCATGTGGTGTTTTAGGCCCTGGGGATTCAGTGCTGAGAAGAGCCAGGTCCTTATTCAGGAGACTTAGGAACAGAGAGAAGGGAACTTCCTCCAGAGCCTATATGTTTATTTAGTTATTATGCTGTAATGCACTCATAAGAATTGAGTGTACCTGTGCAGAAAATTTAAATTGTGCAAATATAATCTGGGAACTAGCTGGTATGGATAGGGTCTATGTTCATGTGTAAACATTTTGAAAGAGAAATGGCACCCACATTGTTTGAAGATTTAATGTTATCTAAGATTTCTCCAAGCTTATATTTTTAAGTTTTTGTTTTGAAATGTTTTAATCATGAAAAAAGTAAACTCTTATGAAATATTTAGTTTCAACAATTTTTAATTTTTGAGAAATTCATACATAAAAATATATTTACATCATTCCCATTCCAACTCTCCAGCTCCTCTCATGTCCCTCATAACTCTGTTATACACACACATGTATATATATATATATATATATACATATATATATTAGTTTCTGTGTGTTTATGGTTGGTCACTGGGATTGGGTAAGCAGGGGTTTATCTCAGAGGAACAGATTCTTCCTCTTAGCAGACATTGCTTGTAGCTCTTTAGCATGCAGAATTTCCTCCTTTCACGTTGGCATGTCAATGGGTACTGTCTTTGTCTGGGTCTTTTTCAGTCAGCCATGTTAAGATTTCATGGATGCACCTTCCTTAGAAGACATAAGTAGCAGCAGGTATCCTGCTCTTCCATGATTTTCACCCTATGGATTGGAGATGTGCCAGTGGGGGCTGAGGACTCCTCACTCACTGAGTTTGTGCATTTTGAGCAGTGTCACTCTCCAATGCAGCCTTCATCTTCTATAAAAAGAATTTTCTTTGGTGACGGGTGATGGTCACACCTCTGTAGTTATAAGTAGCTGGACTACCGTTAGGAATTTCATGGGTTTAAGAAAAATGACTGTAGTGTACTAAACCCTCCAAATGTAGACGACAGTCCAATGGCGTGAACAGTTTGTGGAGCCTCTTGCAGTAAGACCAGAATTTATCCTGGTATATGAATTGGCTTCTTGGAGCCCATTCCCTACAAAGGAACACCTAGCTCAGTCTTGATACGGGAGGGGGCAGGGAGGGCGAAGTGGGGGAAGGGGGGGGTGACACACAAGAGACTCAGTCCTACCTCAACTATATGCCAGACCAAACTGGCTCACCTTGGGAGTCCTTACTCTCCCTGGGGAGTGGATGAGAAGGATGGGGTGAGGCGAGGCTGACGACTCAGAGGGGGGAGGGAGGGGGAGCAGTAGTGGATATGGGAAAAAAACTTTTTAAATAAAACAAAATCAAAAAAAAAAAAGAAGAAAATGGCCATAGTAGGTTCCCATCTACGGTTTGTTTCCACTCCAGCCATTAGCAGTTAGCTAGACATACAATACCAGGCTTGGATCCCCACCTAGTGAGCAGGCTTTGGAATTTCAACAATTTTAACACGCTGATAAATGCATGTTTTGTATTGAATCATTAGAAAGTGTTACTTTATAAAATTTTATTCATTTTCTAAAAATATTGTTTATTACATCTTATTTTAATCAACTCAACAATCCAAAATCTAGTTCATATTCAGATTTTTACCCATACTACTGCCAAATTCCCTTAATAGTTTTTTTAGAAAAAAAAATCCAAAGTTCATATGCTTCATTTTGTTGTTTTATATGCTTTGTTTTAATTCTTGACTATCTTGTAAAAAAAATAGTTTGTTTAGTACTTTCAGATGGCCAATGAAGGCAGAAGATGGCTCAGATCCCCTAGAAATAAGTTACAGGAACTTGTGAGTGCAGTTACAGGCACATGGATGTTAGGAATGAGATTCAGGTCCTTTGCAAGAGCATCATGTTCTTTTAACCGCTGACCCACCTTTTGAGCCCCTTGAAAATCTTTTAACCTTGGTCGTCTCCACTGTTTTCCTCCCCAAGCTGTTAACCTACACACAGGCCTGTCTTGTAAATGCTGACACCATACTTAAAAGAGAAAGGGGAAATGTGCTTCTCATGTTGTTTCCTAATTTGTTTCTTTTCTACAATTTGCCTGAACTAGAAGGTAGGTCACAAGACATTAGGGGTTTATATTCTGGTAAAGATACATTAGAAGTCATATACAACCAATTGCACATAATGTCACATTGTCGTGTTCTCTGTGATGTTGTATTGGATCACTCCGTTGAGGCAGTGTCTAATAGATTATCCTACCCAAAAAATACAATCATCCCATTATAATTAATAAGCAAGATGTGGAATGATTCTTTAGTTCTGTTTAAAAATTACATTTCCCCACAATGTTTTACAAAGTGACTTCATCACTTACTCATGACTGAATTTCAAATTGGTTTTTCTCTGCTGGTCGATTTACAACTCACCTCTCAAATCCTCTCAATATCATTTTTATCTATGAAATATTTCTTACTGGGAATGTAAAGTATCTTCTCCTATTAGATGTTCCTTATGTGTCTATTATATTTAATGTTTTACATAATTATGTGTATGTTTGTCTACTAATCTAGATCTCAGATGATGTGAGTTTGTATCAGATGCTCCTAACAGCCTGTGTGTGGAGAATCTGTGCCATAGACAACCAAACCAGTCACTGGTTGCTTCTATCCAGTCTATCAGTCACCTCCCACATTGCTTTGGGTCTAAACCTCAATTCTAATTACCAATCAATTACCAACCTGAAGTTAGAATATTTTATTTGGTCAGTGGCCTCTTTGAAGGAAATAGACATTTCTCTAGTATTACAGTTGAAAGTAACCACTTTTAAAGAATAAATTTAAGATTCTTTCTCATGGGAAGGAATCACCACACATTTAAGATGCAAATGAATAATTACTGATATAATACTGGTTGAAGTGGCTTCTAAGTCTGGCATGATGCCATGGTCACAGTGACAAAATGCTGATGTCTTCAACCTCCACAAAACCACAAATGATGTTTCCCTGCCAGCAATTAATCATGGGCTGGTTGAATATCACTCTCAGGGCCTATTTAACTCTAGACAACAAAAGAAATGGCTAGGATTCTATGGCCACTTCAGACCTTCCAAAGAGTTTTTAATATTGTATGACATTCACCTTCAAAGAGCAAGCTGCAATTGTATCCCAGAGCCAAATATCCAGCTATCCATACCATCTTGGAGTCCTCAAAAACACTCTAACTCAATGTGTCTGAAGCTAATCAGTTCCCCCAGCCCAGTGACTGTAACTCCAACCCCACCTAGTTCTGGTCACGGCTTACTTTAATCTTTCCTGTATCCTTCTCAGACATCAAACAAGGACTTGCCACTCTGACTTCCCAATACCTTTAATTTTGTGTATGTCCTTGCAACATTGCCTCTGAAATTCAGTATGTCCAACACTGCACTTGCCCCATCCCCTAAGTCCTGTTCTGGACTCTCGGTGAGCAGGTTATATCCCCAGTGCTTTACTCACAGACCCTATGCTTGTTCCTTTTTAGCCCTAACTCTGCTCTGCTGACTTCTTACTCTCTCACCTGAACCATTTGCACCTTTTCTTACCTGAGTTATGAGTATTTGTTTATTCTTCATTAGAATGACCTATCAGGTGTGCTTGGTAATATTCTTCCCACCTTAAACCACATTAGAAAGTAGCACAGAACGATGGCTCAAAAAAAAAGGAAAGAAAAGGTATTATATGAGAACTCAGGTTAGTGTGAGATAATCAGAGAGGTGTGCTCATAGCCAGGGGGTTGGTGACATGGGGCGTGGTGACATGGGGAGTGGTGACATGCCACTTATGTGAGTGCCATTCCTGTGACATGCCATTCATTGTTCTTGGAAACATCACATGGTATCAGAGGTATTAAATTTCATTTAGACATAGAGTTTTTCTATATATATTTTCTTCAACAAGAAGTTAATTAAATTCTAAATGATTATAGAGTTATTCTTTGTATCACATTTAGGCAGCTGCTTCAGGTCTTTCCTAAGCATCTCCATAATAGTGAGTCTTGCTTTAATTATGTTTAGAACCCAAAGTGTTTGGGTCTAAGTCATCATCATAAACCAGCAGAAGAAAGCTGCAATCCATTCATCCTTATTATTGACAATTATGATCTCTTGATTTGTTTCTGTTGCTATGATAATGGACCACTTCACTGCTGGACATTTTCTCTTCCAGTGGGCAACTCTGGGATGATGACTATCAGATTTCTTTTGTCACCACACATGTTTAATGCCTGTGTGAGGCCATTTAGTTAGATGGAGAAACACTGTGGTACTGCAGCATCAATATGCTGGTACAGACAGACCCAGCTCTGTGCCAGCTGGTATTACTGTTCCACATTCCAAGCCTGGTTGAATTAAAGACAAAGCAGAAGCCAATTGCTTAAATATAAATCCAGACAAAACAACAGAGAAATGGGTAAGCAAGAGATAGGCTCTAAATCAATGGCAGAAATGATTCTGACATTTCAAATTACAGTGACTTCACACATAAATTTTAGGTAAAGATATGGCTTATAATTCTCAGCAGGATTTAATATCAAGTTCACAACAATGTTTCCACCAGTTTTGGAAATTTATGAACAGAAAACTCTGCTACATGAACATTAAGGTTTAATATTCAACTTAGAAACAGATTTAGAAGGCACATATTAGCTAACTAAGAAACTTATGTCTGTAATTAATATATATAATCCACTAAAAACTATGATAACAAAATATGACAACAAATTATGATATATTTTAAATGCCATTGCTGTCATAATCTAGGTATGTACAGAAATTTAATAATGATTATTTTATTGAATGCAATATTGTGGTGTATTACTGGTGAATTTTATTTATTTATTTTTTTTCCTTCTTTATTTTGTAGTTATCAAGAAAAAAACAGTAAAAAGAATTTAAAATGCATAAGAGTTAACAATAACTATACAGAGGATAAGAATCATAAGCATGGCTTATCAAGGGTGGAAATACAAATAAGATTGCTACACATATATTTTCTTTGTGTTCATCTTTCCCTCTGAATTTTTTTTTCCATCCCTGTATATCCTTATTCAAGGTCCCTTCCCCCTCCCAACACATCTGGTCGTTTTTCTTCTCTGCAACTCCCCATCCCCTCCCTGGGCAGGGAGCAGACAGTCCTATGTTCCCACTGACCCAATAATGCTTAGATCAGTTTCCACTTCTGGCCAAATCCAGTTCTTTCCCCCCTCCCTCAAGAGTGAGTCAGGTGTTCCTATAGTTGGACTGGGGTTTGAAGGGTCAGTCCAGGGTGTTTCTGATCCCAAGCTGTTTGGTGGTTGTGGTTTGCCTCATGGGCATGTTTGGCTTTTTTTCTTGTTTGTTTGTTTAGAGATCACTAGTGAGTGAGTACATCCCCTGCTTATCTCTCTGAGTTTGTGAGACTTCGCTCAGGAGGATATTCTCCAAATCCCTCCATTTGCCTGTGAATTTTAGGATATCATTTTTTCTTACTGCTGCGTAGTATTCCATTGTGTAGATGTACCACAGTTT
>PVIH01012942.1:5862-60991 GCA_004025045.1 Sigmodon hispidus | reverse complement strand
CATTACCTTCTCTAGCTCCCCCCCCCCCGCCGCCCCTCTTGAACCCCTTCTTCCTAACAGGGCTCCTTTCCATCTTCATGTGTTTTTATGTGTGTGACCCACTGAACTTAATTAGAGCGGTTTGCACAAGCATGGGATTTTATTCACTGAGCAACTGACCATTGGCTACGCCACTAGATAAAATGGCTCCCCCTCCCAAAGCCTGACTCAGGAAGGTGATGAGGTGGCATGAGGCAGTGACCAGTGTCTGAGTTACCGCTAGGTCCAGGTCATGTATATGCACCCCAGCTATCTCACTGAACCCCCATTATTACTTGATAAGATTAGCATTATTCCTTCATTCATTCACAGCTTGTGAGCATCTCTCTGGTAGTTCCCTGTTTTCATCTTTGGAGGTAAGGAAGTTGAACTGTGAGGGATCTGTTCTGTGACTTCCCACAGCAGGATACAGCCCCTGAGATGAGATGCCTTTTGGGGATCAGAAGGCATGCTCTGAGGAGACTGCAGCTCCCACCAGGGAACAAGGCCACCAACTTCAGTGTCCTTCATCTGGACTCTCCAGTTCTTCTCCTACAATCACATGACCAGTAGCAGGTACACCCTGGCCCTTAAGAACCAGGTCATGTACTCTCTCTTCCTGCTACACCAAGGTGTTATTTACAAAGTATTGGGGAACCAGGTTACCTTCATGGTCTCCTTGGTAAATTTTAAGGACTAAAATCAAAGTTTCTAGTCTTTAAAGGAGAACACACACACACACACACACACACAGTTGTTTTGGTTTTGAGACAGGGTTTCTCTGTGTAATGACTTAGCTGTCCTGGAACTCACTTTGTGGACCAGGCTGGCCTTGAACTCTCAGAGATTCACCTGCCTCTGCTTCCTGAGTGCTGGGATTAAAGGCATGTGCTACCACATAAAATATACATTTTTATGGGTATGGGTGCTTTGGGTCTGTCTATGTCTGTGCACCACACTCGTGTCTGGTACTCTCAGAGGCGGAGGAGGATGCTTGATTGCCTAGAACTGGAGTTATAGATGGTTATGAGCTGTCACGTAGGTGCTGGGAAATACACCCAGGTCCTCTGGAAGAGCAGTCAGTGCTCTTAACCACTAAACCATCTCCCCAGCCCTAAAGGACACTCTTGTGGAGCAACAGACATATCAAGAGCCCAGGAGAAATGTGGACAGGGCCCAGGACCTGATCTAACTCAATAGACAGGACAGGGATGAACATCGGGCCTGTTCTGCCAAGGGAGGAGATGGGCGAGCCGCTGTACCTGTGGAGGCCTCTGCTTTGACTGGCCTCATGAGTCTTGCCTGAGGCCCTGATGAACTCTGAAGGAGGGCTGGTGGTCTCGCTGAGGGCCCTGAGGCAGCTGTGTCTGCTGGAGGCTGGTTTAAGAGTTTCAGGGAAGAGCAGGTGAGACATAGAAAAGAATGTCTCCCACTCTGGAGGCAGAGGCAAGTGGATCTCTGAGTTCAAGGTCAGCCTGGTCTACAGGGTGAGTTCCAGCATAGCCAGGGCTATACAGACCCTGTCCAAAAAAGAAAGAAATGAGAAAGAGTATCAAAGCCTCTCTGGTTACTTGCTCTGGTCAGAATGTGGGTTGCTTCTACCAAGGACGAGAAAGTGGGGGATGGAGGGAGGTTGTTTGAAGAAGCTTGTATTCTGAGTCCTGTGGACACCTCCAGTTCATTCACATGCTGCTCTGGGAGGCGCAGGCCCTGGCCCAGCTAGAACATGGTTGTTTCAGGCAAATGGACACCAATGTAAAAGGACAAAAATGGAGGCTCAGCAGCCACCTCATAAGGCACCCAGTTGTGACAACATTCACGGCACCTCTCTCATAGGACTGTGGTAAGCCTTAAATGGGATAGTTCCTGTGAACAGCTTAGGGAGTGCCAGACACAGTGCTGAAAAAGTTAATTATTATTTGGCACAGGACCTGTTCCCCATCACATGTTTAATTTTTGCCCCCAGCCACACAGTAAGAATCACTTCTGGGGCCGGAAAGATAGCTCGGTGGGTAAAGGGGCTTCCTGCTGAGCGCTACCGCCAGAGTTAGATCCCTGGGACCCACGTGGTGGAAGTCCTGCAAACCAACCTCTGACCTCTGCATATGCATTTTGGCTGGCAGACACACACATGGGCACGCACACAAGCGCAGAAGACCGTATGCACACACGCACGCACGCATAAATGCTAAGATAATCAATCGCCTGAGGGCAGAGCTATCAGCACCTGGTCCTCATGATTCTTCAGACAGACAGACAGACAGACCTCAGATAGGGATGGAGCTATCTTTCTGATAATAATTCTAGAAATGCCACCTGTTTCCTGTGTGAAAACCCTCATGGTATTGGATGGGGGCAGGTGTATGAGGTGAGGCCAGATTTCCTTTCTGTCCACTCGATCTCTTCCTGGACAGTCTGATGTGCAAGGTGCAGGTGGAGTCCTGGAAGGAGCTGACAGACATGGTTTAGCATTGTTCACAAACTTTAGGACACTGGAGACAGCTCCTGGGTATCCATTTTACACATGTGAACAATAGCCTCCTCAGCTCAGGGCTGGCAAGGTTGTGCTGCTTGTCAAGTTAAAATCCCAACACCGAGGCCTCTGGCTCATCACTTAACTGCATTGTGCCTCAGTTTCCCAGGTTGTGGTGTGGAATCTCCTGGCATCTCTCTCATATGGCTGTGGTAAACCTTAAGCGAGATAATTTCTGTGAACAGTTTAGGGGAGTGTCAAGCACAGTGCTCAATAAAAATTAATTATTATTATTTGGCACAGGGCCTATTCCTGATTAAATATTCAATTAACTTTCCTCTGCTTCCCAGACCTGGGGACTCACCAGCTGGGAGGCTGCTAGGTCTGGATGGTGAGCACTCCATTAGTCAGAGGCCTGAGTGGAGACTCCAAACCTGAACGTCTCTTCCCTCCCTTCAGGGCAGCAACGTCCAGAGTCCCCACACACCTGGCATGGCCCCAGCTCATCCCTGCCTTGACAATTCACCTCCTACCTGCCCGTCCGTACTGTTGTATCTGTGACAATCACAGGCAGGAGTGGCCCCTGCCCTGCCTTCCTCCCCTCCCTGGGATCCTGCTCTGTTCACATCCTATGTCTGGTCCGCTCTGTCGATGATGGACCCAGGGCATTGGAGACCCCACCCAGCCACTCCTGCATGCAGAAGATGCTCAGGGCAGTGTCTGAAGTCTCTGACTTTCTTCTGTCTTACATCCTTCACATATATCCACCATCCTTCTGTCCTTCCGGAACAAGAGGCCCCAGGTTGGGACTGTACAGCGAGTAGAGATGTAGGATTCTGTATCAGGCTGCTCCCTTAGGGTCTATGGATCCTTCTGGCTATCACTGAATGAGAGTAAAGCAGGGAATGAACTGGGGTGAGGAAGCAGGCAGGCGACCGTTCTGCTCTCAGCTGCTGCATTTGAAGGATGGCTGGGATGGAAGGGTCCTTGAAGCCACTTCCTCAAACAGCTGAGTCCTGGCCTGCCAGGAAGTTACCGGAGGGAGTGGGTGCCTACAGGATTTGTAGCCACAGCTGGACCACGAGGACCCTCCTGGGTGCTTTGGGACAAACCTTGGGGTCTTCCGCCAGCACAGCCAGTCTTCAAGACCCCAAACTTGATCCTCTCAGTTACACAGTGTCTTAGGCTGGGGCAGAGTCTTCACTGCTGGGATCTGGCGTCACACAAGGGCGTTCTCTCTGCCGCAGACATCAGCAGGCAGCTTCATCTCTTCCCAGGCATTGCCCAGCATCTGTCCTTGGACATTTGGGTCACATTTGCCAGTGAATCCTCATCACTTGTCAAAGCTGTCTAATACCTGTGACAACCACAGACAACATTGTTCCTGTTCTGATTCTTCAGAGGCATTGACCCCTAGCCAGGCCAACCTTGTCATTCAATTCCTTTGTTAAATTCCCTCCTGCTTCAGAAGCTCTGCTCTGACCAGATGACTTTGTGGTGACCTTGCACACACACACACACACACACACACACACACACACACACACACACACACTCTTTGTGTAGTCCTGGCTGTCCACTCTATAGACAAAGCTGGCCTTGAACTCACAGAGCTTCACCTGCTTCTACCTCCCAAATGCTAGGATTAAACTCCTGTGCCACCACTGCCCAGCTACTTTTTCTCAATCTTAAATTCACCTCACTCAGCCACTTGTGCCAATCCCTGACCCAAACTCATCCTCCTAAAAGTTGATGGAGAGTGGGGCTGCAGGGATAGCTCAGCGGTTAAGAGCAGTGACTGTTCTTCTGGAGGACCTGAATTTGATTCCCAGCATCCATATGGCAGCTAACAACTGTCTATAATTCCAAGACTTGACACCCTTACACAGTTATACATGCAGGCAAAACACTAATTCACATAAAAATAATAATAAAAGTTTTTTTTTTAAGCTGATGGAGAGGGCTGGGGAGATGGCTGCTCTTGCAGAGGACCTGAGCTGGGTTCCTAGCACCCATGTAGCAGCTCATAGTCACCCTGTAACTGCAGCTCCAGGGGATGTGATGCCCCCTTCTGGTCTCCTTGGGTATTGACACACATGTGCATAGACACAGAGCACACAGATATATGTTAATAAAGATAAAGTAAATCTTTTTTAACACATTGATGGGGAAGGAGGGAGAGAGGAAGAGAAAGATCAGATAATCCCAGGCCTCAGACATTGCTGAATTCTAGAGATCTCAAATCTAGCTCTTTCCAGATCATCTCTCCGAACCTCACCTGATCTCTGAACCTAAAGGTCCCTGTATCATAATTCAGGTCACCTCTTATCCCACCTGTCTCTACACTAGGAGGGAGTCTTCCAGGGTCACCCTTCCAGGCAATCTAAAGGACTTTCACTCACTACCATGCTGGGAGCTCAGGCTACATTACTGCCCACCTCGACTCCTGCTAATTTCCCAGCCTGTCACCTTGTCCACCTGTCTTGACTTTGACTTGCTTTTTATCTACTCTGACTCAGGCCCCTCTTCTTCATGCTGTCCTCGATTCAGACTCATGCTCCCTGCAGAATAATCTCAACCATGCAGGGTGCTCCAAGAGCCCATTGCCTACCCCTGAAGCCCTACACTGGACCCTGGACACCCCCACACTGACCACCTGCCCTTGAAACTTCACTGTGTGCAATTGGCCTTATTAGGATTCCTTTGTCCCAATAGGTCCTCTTTATTCCTCTCATTCTCCACAGCCCTGTTCCACAAGGTCAGTGCGCTTCTCTGCCCCTGCTCCTTTACACCCAGACATCAGAAGAAGCACCTTGTTCCAAGGACTCCCAGGGTGAGTCAGTCTTCCCTAGCTACCTGTCCCCCTAGCTCTGGCTATGAATTCATCACATAGGGGCAAGCTGAGAGTCTGAGGGCCCAGTCTAGGCTATGAATACAAATGGAGGTCCAGAGAGGGAGTGAGGTGAAGGTCAGATGGCAGGAAGAATTCTACCTCTCACAATTAGGAGCCTGAGAACGTGGCCAAACCTGCCAAGGGCAGCAGTTAGCGTTCCAATTAATTAGTGAACACTGCCAAAGTACTTTGAACATGAAACACGCTATATAAACATTAAGTATTATTATTAAAAAGTAAGCACTTAGTTCCCTAATATGCCAAGCTGGAGAGCCCCAGGCTGGTCTGAATAAAATGAACGAATGTAGAAAATGAAGCAATTATAAGGTGATATTTGGGGATTTGAAAAGCTGAGAACCCTAAGTGGCAGTATTTTGTGCAGGGACTTTGCATGGCTGGGGGTGGGGGCTCTATTTCCTTTCTCTTCAGCTACTTCAGAAGAAGGCCTGGCTCCCAGTCACAGATGGACAAGATGGATAGCTGGACAGTCAGGTAGCAGGCAGACTAGGAGGTGGTGGTCTCATGGTGGTGCTGAGGGGAGCAGCCACTATCTAGACAAAACTCTGAGGCTGGCAGCAGGCTGCTTGGTGATTTATGTCTGGGCTCTGGGCTTGGGCTTCTCTAAATGGGAAACCAAAGGCATGTGGTACTCTGGGTTCTACATTGCTCTGACTCTTTCTACAGGAAGGTTTGGAACAGGTGCCCTAGAAGGTACTGTGGAGGGAGCTGGGCTTCAATTCTGCCTAATCACTATAGTGAGGTGAGCCCAAATGCTCCCACCAGGGGACCCCATGTTCCCCTCACACAATTACCAGGACTGAGGACCGCAAAGGAAACAGAAGTGCATGGAAAAGAGTGAACTGTGACACACAGGCACGTTTCTAGGGTGTCTCATCCCTCAAGCTCCAGTATTAAAGCCATCTCTGATCCCTTTCTTTATGTTCCAGAGTTTGATTGCACAGACAAGACTCAAGCCCCAGGTCACTCAGGGTCGTGAGGCTGCAGCCACAGTTCTGCTTGCATAAAGAAGATAAAACAAAGAAACAAAAAACCCACCAGAGCTCTCCCATGAATCCTCTGGCAGGTGCTTTAGGCTGTTAGGGTTCTTCTAGTCTCCTGGCCTCACACAGGGTCAGCATAAATCTTGAATTTAGACAGAGAAGGTCAGAGCCTTGACATGGTCATCTAGCTTCTTTCTGGCTAGCATCAGTTATTCAAAGTGTTTCTAACTTATGGGATTCTGTGCTGGGTCTTCATTGGTGTGTATCGGTGGGTATTGCTCTTGGGGAATACTTTTCTGGAAGATCTGTGCTTTCAGCAGCCCTGGGAGATGGAGCTCCTGTACCACTGGTTGAGGCTATCAGGAACTTGACCCCTAACCTGTCCTATAACCCAGGGTTCAGCTCACACAGCATCCTGGGCCTTTATATATCTGTTTGCATGCTTTTTAATACAGAGCATCCTACAGCCCAAATGACTCCTGTGCCCAATAGTTTAAGGTCAACTTGACACCAAAGTCATCTGAAAAGAGGAGGAGGAGACCTTATAGAAACAAACAGCTTCCCCACAGTGCACACATTTTCTTAGTGAGTGATTGATGGAGGAGGGCCCAGCCCATTATGAGGAGTGTCACATCCCTGGGCTGGTAGTTGTCCTGGGTTCTACAAGAAAGCAAGCAGAATAAGCCATGGGGAATAAGACTCCTGGAGAAGAAAAGAAAGAAAGAAAGAAAGGAAAAAAAAAAAAAAGCCAGGCAGTGGTGGCACATCCCTAGTTCTAGCACTTGAGAGGCAGGGGTAGGTGGATCTCTGAGTTTGAGGCCAGCCTCGTCTACAAAGTGAGTTTCAGGACAGCCAGGGCTACACAGAGAAGCAACCCTGTCTCAGACGACAGCAACAAAAACAAACTAACAAACACCCACAAAACAAAAATCAGTTCTCCTTAGAGTAGACTGCACACTCACCAACCCTCACCAGTGTAAGTAGTGTAGGCTTTTCTCTCCTCCCTCCCTCCCTCCCTCCCTCCCCCCCCTCTGTTCTCTCCTTCCTTCCTCTTGCAGAAATTGGCAAGCTAATTTTAAAGTGTATGTGGAAATGCAAAATGTCTACAATTAAACTAATTTTAGGAAAAGAAAAAAAACCTCAGGATTTATTCATGCTTTCCGATTTAATTTTTCCTCTTTGTTTATTATTGTTTTATTAGTGTGTGCATGACATGTACACTAAAGCAGGCATGTGGCAGGCAGACGACAATTATCTAGAGTCTCTTCTCTCCTGGGGACTGGCCAGGCAGACTTACCTAATAAGATTCTGTCTTAAAACAAGAGAATAATAATAATAAAAAAAGCTACAAAATATGCAACAAGAAAATCTTTGTGATACAAAATAAAACAAAAATTAGGGAAATTTAACTTCATCATAATAAAACCCTTTTTTTGCTTCAAGAGACACAATTAGAAAGGTGAGTAGACAAAACACAAATTGGTAGAAAATATCAGCAAATACGCTCAAAATATATTAAGGACTTTACAATTCACTATCATCAGGCAGACAAGAAATTTTAAAAGGGGCAGAATAACCCTGTTAGCCCAGTCAGCGGAACACAAGACTCTTAAAATAGGCAAAATATTTGAACATAAATTCACAGATAAGTGGCTTCACCCGCAGAATAGATGCTCAACACCATTAGTCATGGGATAAATGCAAATTAAAACCACGCTGCGGCTACACTCCACACTGGGAATGACAGTGAGTGCAAAGATTTGCAATTCTAAACATGGTGCTCAGGCACTTTGGTATGCAGAGTGCTTTCCGTTAAAGGATGGAAGAAGGCATCAGAAGCAGCCACTGAGCTGTGGCTCAGTTGGTAGAGAACTTGAACTTGCATTATCTATCATGCACAAGCCCTGGATTCAAGCACAAGAACCTCATAGGTCTGGCGGCACAAGACTATCTAAGTCCAGCACTCAGGAGACCAAGACTGGAGAACCAGAAGTCAAGTGTCATCCTCTGCTCTAGAGTGGGTTTGAGGCTAGTCTCTCTATCTGAGAGCCTGGCTCAGGGGTCTAGGTGATGCCCATAATCCCCACACTTGGGAGGCAGAAGCAGGTAAATAAGTATAGTGATATAGTGTATATTGAATAAAATAGTCTGGAATATCAGAGGACAGAGTCATCTTTCCAACCTTTTTATTTTAGTGGTTTTTTTGTTTGTTTGTTTTTTGAGACAGCATTTTCTGTGTAACAGTCCTGGCTGCCCTAGAACTTGCTTTGTAGACCAGGGTGCCCTCGAACTCACGCTAACGACACCATCACCATCACTACCATCATTGCATGGCTGTCAGGCCTTGAACTCACAGTGTTCAATCCTGAGTGATGGGATTAAAGGCCTGGATCACCACTCCCTAACCTTCATGGCTTGTCTCTGTGGGTAGCTTTGTCCTCTGATAGTCCAGACTAATTTTATTAAATATACAATATGTCACCACAGATAAGCTTGCGGTTACTCCATAGCTTAGGTTCCCTGTCTGTTCAGCTCTTCATTCCTCAGCAGTGAAGGACAATTCTCTTTGGGCCTTGTTCTGAAGTCAGCTATGTGATGTAAAACTTGGATGAAGTGAATTCATTGTGAATTTAACCATTAACCTGCCTCTTTTACAGGATGTAAAACCACTGTCTTCAGAATGGACATGGAAAGTGTCACATCTTCCCATGCCTCTGTACCCACGCGCTGGTGGAGAGGTATAATAGAGTGGCCACCTTGCAACTAATAGCTTGTTACCTTATTTAAAAGTTAAATACAGTGGTGATGTGTCCTGGGATCCCTGTCACTACAGAAGATACCCTAACAAGAAGCAAAATGGAGGATTTCTAGGTTAGAGCATGTTATTGCAGAGAAATCAAGGCAGGACCTCAAAGAATGACATCCTCAGTGAGCAGAGAGACAACAGACACACGGATCCTCACACTCACCCAGCTTTCTTCTCTTATACAGTTCAGACCTTGCTATCCAGAGATTAGAGATGTTCACAACTGGTGAGTTCCTTATATCAATTAACAACTGAGATTCCTACACACACAAACACACACCACACACAGGCACAAGTCCTCTTTAAGGCTCTCTTTCTAGGTTGTGCCAAGCTGACAGTTAAAACTTAGGAGCACAGCACACACACACACACACACACACACACACACACACACACAATCCCAGCAGGAGGCCAAGAGTCAGGTCATGCTCAGCTCTGAAATGCATTTAAGGCCAGCATAGGCTACATGGGACCCTGTCTCAGGCAAAAAGTAAAAAAAAAAAAAAAAAAAAAAAAAGTTAAACATAATTTTATTATGTAATCTAGAAATTTTCCCTGGGAACCAATTGAAGAGACATGAAAAAGCAACAGCCACAGAAGAAATTGTAGATATGTCTTTTCCTTTTGGTTTTCTGAGACAGGGTTTTTCTGTATAGCTCTAGCTGTCCTGGACCTTGCTCAGTAGACCAGGCTGGCCTCTTAACTGAGAAATCCCAATGCTGGGATTAAAGGCGTGTACCACTGCTGCCTCTAGA
Organism: Sigmodon hispidus; assembly: GCA_004025045.1. Classification (NCBI taxonomy): domain Eukaryota; kingdom Metazoa; phylum Chordata; class Mammalia; order Rodentia; family Cricetidae; genus Sigmodon; species Sigmodon hispidus. The sequence goes on along the minus strand of PVIH01012942.1, from coordinate 51,045 downwards.
CAAATTTTCCAAAGTTTTTAACAGTCCTAAAACAACAAAATTCAAATAGTTGTCAAACAACTAAAGGATAAAGAAAAATGTTTTAACTAGCCACCCCGGGGTGGTCTTCAGGTACTTAAGCATGCTGGGTGTTAATCAGCTCCTTCTACAACAAACACTTGAGATAACCAACTTAGGAGAAAAAGCTAGGCTAGATATGGTGCAGCAAGCAGTAAAGGCACCAGCCATCAGCCACCAAACCCACAGCCATGGGTTCCACACGGCGGAAGGAGAGATCAACTCCTGTAAATTATCCTCTGGCCTCCACTCATCCACCATGGATGACAAGTGTGTGACATGCAGCACACAGAGACAATAAATACATTAAATACTTTTTTATTCTCTTAAGAACAAGGAGAGAAGGGGCTGGAGCACTTATTGGTTTTTCAAGACAGGGATTCTCTGTAACGGTTCTTTCTGGCTGTTCTGGAACTCACTCTGCAGACAAGGCTGGCCTCACCCTCTGCCTCTGCCTCCCACGTGCTGGGATTAAAAGTGTGCACCACCATCACCTGGCTAAAGATGTATATTAGTTTTTTAAAAAATTTGTTGGGGGCTGGAGAGATGACTCAGAGGTTAATAGCGCTGACTGTTCTTCTGGAGGTCCTGAGTTCAGTTTCCAGTGACCACATGGTGCCTCACAGCCATCTGTGATGGCATCTGGTGCCCTCCTCTGTGTACTATATACATAATAAATAGATCTTTTAAAAAATATGTTAACATGAAAACCTCTGTTATATTTGGGTAGTGAGATCATAATGATATTCATTTTCTCTTTCTGCTATAGTTTCTGCATATTCTGGAGTAGGCCTATCATTTTTTTATTTAAAATTGTTTTGAAGGGCTGGAGAGATGGCTCAGAGGTTAAGAGCATTGGCTGTTCTTCCAGAGGTCCTGAGTTCAATTCCCAGCATCCACATGGGGGCTCACAACCATTTGTGATGACATCTGGTACTCTCTTATGTATATTGTATACATAATAAATAAATGAATCTTAATTTAAAAAAAAAAAAAAAAACAACAGGGTTTCTCTGTGTGGCCTTGGCTGTCCTGGAACTTACTCTGTAGACCAGGCTGGTCTCAAATTCAAGAGATCCACCTACCTCTGCCTCCCAAGTGCTGGGATTAAAGGTACTTTACATCACTGCCAAGCCTGACCTATTATTTCTTTTTTAAAAGAATATTTATTTTTATTTTATGTGAATTGGTGTTTTGTCTGCATGTATAATGTGTAAGGGTGTCAGATCTTGGAATTACAGGCAGTTGTTAGCTACCATGTGGATGCTGGGCATCGAACTCAGGTCCTCTGGAAGAACAGTCAGTGCTCTTAACCGCTGAGCCATCTCTCCAGCCTGACCTGTCATTTCTAACTATGGACACAGTTTGGGTCTGAAGTGTCCCTAGTGGCCTACAGGCTACATACAGACAAAGTCTTCAGCTTCATGCTATTAGGAGACAATAAACAGTTTAAGATTGGGGTCTAGTAGAAGATTTAAATTCAAGGGATGTGCACTCAGAGGGCTGTGAGACCCTAGTCTAACAGTGTAATTCACCTCCAGCCACAAGACAGTGCATTTGTCTCTGCCATAATCTCCCTGAAGCAGTCAAGACAAAACAATTGTAGGCCAAAAGAAACTTTTCTTTTTATAAGTTAATTATCTTAGGTATTTTATCAGAGAAATGAAAAGCTATAGTACAGATAATTAGAAAAACATTTGTGTGTGTATGTGTGTGTGTGTGTGTGAGAGAGAGAGAGAGAGCGAGGGAGAGAGGTGTGTGTATGCATGGTGTATGCATGTGTATCTCTGTGTGTATAGAGCAGAATGCAGGGGAGGTTAAGACTTATTTGCTTGTTTGTTCTGGTTAAGGGGCTGTAATAGCCAAGTTTCCAACAGGATGATGCATCTCCAACAGGAAAAGTGAAGCCAGCATCCCCTGTAATCCGGTAGCAGCCACTCCAGGTAGCTTCCCTGGCCTTGAAGGCGGAAGAGTAATAGACTAGACATGCATGCTTTTGACAAAGACTGTCTCCCAAAATATCTCTTTCTTTGCAAAATTACTGTGTCACTAGTAGGGATGGGACAGCTGGTAAATTTATAGTGGGCTGGACCTCAGAAGTAAAGAGAGAGGCCTTGACTCTTTAGAAAAACTTTTAAAACAAATACCATAAGCCTGGCATGATGGTATTTCAGTATTAGAGAATCTGAGGTGGGAGAATTACAAGTTCAAAGACAGTCTGGGTTACATAGCTAGACCCTGTACTAATATTATAATGATTATAGTGACTAAAGAAATAATCAGGCTGTTCAGTGACACTTGTTAAAATACAGTTCTGCTATGTGGGTTCGGGAGCCATTGCAGAGGATCCTACAGGATTGGAGCTTTGACAGTAGCTGAGGCACACGGGAATTTATAGCCACAGACCTGGATGTGATTCACACAGAGAAATGTGTCAGACATAGACATCTGATTGAAGTACCCTCACCAGATTCTCATCACAGGTGACCTTAGGTCACCAGACATGCCCTAGGAATGTGGGTAAAGAATGAGGATCCCGGGCTGGAGAGGTGGCTCAGAGGTTAAGAATGCTGACAGTTCTTTCAGAGGTCCTGAGTTCAATTCCCAGCAACCACATGGTGGCTCACAACCATCTATGATGACATCTGGTGCCCTCTTCTGTATACTGTATACATAATGAATAAATAAATATTTAAAAAAATTTAAAAAAAGAATGAGGATCCCATTAAGGTCCCAAAGTATGTGCTCAGAAGCCAAGGATAGGGACTGTTGGCCTGGCTACAAAGCAGAGTTCTTTATTAATAATGGATTTTATGAGGAAGCACATAGCTGGGCCTAGGACAAGGCTCAGACTTGGACTAAAGTTTGGTCCAGCAAAGAATCTTTGTCATCAAGGAGAACATATCAGAAACAGACGGCTCAGTGAATTTCATAAAAACCAGTTCACAGATGGACACAGAATGTTCCAGATGCTTCCTTGAGTCTCCTCCCTAAGTCATGAGCCTCTCCAAGATTAACCTAACCTCTCCTCCAGCTCCCGATTCCCGGCACACATCTGAATGAGGCTCAGCAGTCAGGAGCACTTGCTGCTCTTGCCAGGGTTCCGTTCCCAGCACCCACATGGTGACTCACTCCATGCACCTCTAGTTCTGGAGGCCTGAAGCAGCAGCTGCTGTCAAGCTACCTCTCCTCAGGGCTCAGCCTAGACCTCCTGCTGACCTGGCATCTTCCAGGGACTTGAAAGTCTGGAAGCTGAAAGGCTCCAGCATTTGAAGCAGGTGTCCTTGGTCTCCTGCGCTGCAGAAGGAAGAGGCATAGAGATGTAGTCATGAGGCGTGAACGCAGGTAGAGGTCGGTCCTACTTTCTCATACCCTGAAAAGCCACTGCTTGGCCAAAAAAGGTTATTGCCTGAGCTGGTAGCAACAGCATTAAACCAAATAAGACTGTCCCATTCACACTTAGCAACAGCCTTCAAAGCCACTGAGAAGCCAGAAAGGAAGGAAATAGGGGCAGTGTCTACAACTGGGTACAAAGAACCTGGGCAATTGGACATAAGCACGTTTGGCTGACAAATTTGAATCCTAAACAGTGCTGTGGCTGGGGTAGTGAGTCACCAGGTAGAAAAGTATCTATCTAAACAAAGCCACCCTTGAGGCCGCCAGAGTAGCATTTCTCCCACCAGGTGAACATCATCTCAGGTGAGTTTCCACCACAGGCCAGAGAAGAGAATTGTGGGAGATTTCCCCAAAGTACTCTACAATGGCATTGAGTACAAAATTGCACTTCCATAACTGTTCACAGGGTCTCAGAAAGTTACTCAACACAAGAGTAGCTGTGCTCGCTACTGAACTTTTAAAGGGTCAAGGTCTCCTCCAAGCAACGCTTGTGCTTGTTTCAGTCTCAGCTTTCCAGCCCCACTGTGTTAGGCTTCGGCAGCATCTGAGCCATGAGGGTGGCCTCCTGCGCACCCTTCCCAATGGACTTGTTCTCTGGGACAACCACAAAGGCAGTCAAAGTCTGAAAGTAGCCTTCTAACCAGGAAGGAAGAGGGTGGGTTCTCCAGTGGCTTTGCCTAGAGGAATCCTGCGTCCATCATTCCTTTCTGACTGTGAGGTTCCTGGCTACTGCTCAACTTTGCGGAACCTTTGTGGCTTCCACTCTCCATCAAAGAGATGACCCTTTGCACTGAGTTGCCATCAAGACCCCTCAGGATAACAATCCTGTAAAGTCCAGGAATCTTCAGAAAGGCAGCAGGCCCTGTTGGCGGCAATGGGAGCCCAGGGAGAGCCCACCTTCAGGACTAGCCCAGAAATGAGTGTGGGGCTTCGGCACAGCCCTCTTTGGAAATTTACATCCCTTGTGAAGTTCCGTTGTGAAATATCAAAACATCGCTGTGGAAGAGAAGAGGACAAAGAGCAGACTCTGAATCAACCTGCAGGTGTTTGCCCTTCAGAGGCTCCACCGGAGGGTGGGCCCTGTGACTCACCGCAGCGAGCCTTTTACTTTTCCTAGTGACCAATCTGATTTCCCCATTACACGGCAGTGATTCACCGCGTGCTGGCGCGGTTATGTAACTGGGGCTGTTTTGATCTGCTGGGGTGTCTCTATCTCTTTCTATGTCACTTTTAAGATGCTTCAGGAACTATTGTGTTTTACATAACTTGGTCCAAGGTAGCAAACAGAATGTTGAAACAGTTCATGAAACATAACATGAAATGAAATGAAATGTTCTCAATCCTTGAGAATTGGAGAACCTGTTCCCCCTACCTTCAGGAAGTGAGCAACTGGTTGTTGGATGGAGCCCTGACTTAGAGCCAGGAGACCCCTCACTAGGCCTGGCTTGTCTGCAGACACTATGTTCTCTGGCCTTGGTTCTTCCATCTTCAATGAAATCTTGAACTATATCAAACATAAACTTTGACATATAAACAATTTGCAATTCTGTGAACATTTCTCAGAGTTTAGACAAGAGTTCCAGATGGGAAATTCGGTGTTTTCCATCAAATTCAAAGACGATCATGGAGACTAAGTCTCCGGATAGACTGGGATAATGTAGTAGGGTGGAGAAAACATATTTCTGCTAGAGTTATTAAAAATAAAATCATCTAAGGGTGGAAATGGAGTCTCCGTTATTCTTCATTCCTTTGTGCTATAAAGGCCAAACTGATGATTCAAAATGCAGTGCTGTCCAATGCCATTCAATGACTTGTTCAGACCAGGGGTGGTCTGTACAGAGCTGGCTGTGCACACACACTTGCTGGGCTCTTCCCCAACAGGAGCACACATCTGTAGACAGGTCAAGATGCCATGGGACTTCCCTATTTGTGATAAAGTCTCAGGAAAACTTTCTTCTTTTTGTAATTTCTAGTCTGTGGCATGTACTAGGTTTTTTTAAAATTGATATCAGTTTCTTTCATCTATTCTGGAAAATTCTCATGCATGTTATCATTTCCACAACGCAGTTGCTCCCCTTATTCCCTCTTGCTTCTTTTTTCAGTGCGTCAGTTAGGTTTGTTTAGACTACTCCTTTTTCTCTCTCTTTGGTTTACTTTCTCATGAGTGTCAACTTTTAGACTCTCTACTCTTTTTTTTGAATCATTTCTTCAGGTCTATCCTCCAGTTCACTGATTCTCTCTCTGTCTGTATCTCATTTGTTGTTAAACCCATGTGGTTGTTTCGGTGTTCAGTCACTACATTTATTTATTTATTTATTTATTTGGGCTTTTGGGACAGGGTTTCTCTGTAGCTCTGGTTGTCCTGGAACTCACTCTGTAGACCAGTCTAGCCTTGAACTCACAGAGACTCACATAGTGCTAGGATTAAAGGTGTGTACCACCACCACCTGGCTATAAATATATATTTTAATCTTTGTAAGCAAGCTCAGATGCCTGTGATAGCACACATTTATGATCCCAGAACTCAGGAGGCTAAGAAGAAGGTCTTGAGCTTGAGGCTAGCCTGTTTTGTTTGTCCAAACAAAACTAGCTCTATTTTATTGTTTTTTAAAATCAACGTTTCATAATTTTTCTACTTCCTGAATATACTTTAAAGCTTGTGTCCTGTCTTTTCACATAATGATTTTGAATTTTGTTATCTCTGATTCTATTATGTGAAATATGTGGGCTCAGTTTGTTGCGTGTGCTTCTAATACTCTTTCTGTCTATTTCTGTTCTTTTATGGCTGCGCTCTGCTCACTGTGGAAAGTGCTCAACAGGATTGTCTTTGAGGCCAGGGTGACCATAACACCTGTCACAACAGGAGAGTACCTGCTCCTACTGTGAGCCTGGGACTGATTCTGCTCTAGGATCTTTTTAAAGTAAACTTACTTCTTGACATGTGTGAGCTGTCCAGGTGAAATGAGCTCAGATGCCAATCTGCACAAGGGACAGCACTACGACCACCTCCCTGCAGTTACCTTTTCTTCTCATCCCTTAGGGTCAAGAGATGGGAGGATTTGCATCTGGCTCCCACTAACCCTGGCTCTGGGACCCAGCAGTGTTCTGGGATAATGGCCTGAAGGTCTTCTGGTCAGTCAATGACTCCTGGGTCATGAGGTGAATCTCCTGTCAGTGCAGAAACCCTTAGATACCATAAGGAGGCCAAGAGCCTCAAAATAAAATATGTAACATGTTGTTCCAACCATCAGACATGGATGACGCTTGCTCAGATGAAATACCTCAGAACCATAAAAGCTTCAAGCCAATTTTTAGAGGATTTGGAAGATTTTAGGGACACAAAATGGATTGGTTAGAAATGTTTTCCCTCCAAGTAGAAAAGTTTGGCAAATAGGAATTTAAGATTACATTAAAAAAAAATGGGCCTGGAGAGATGGCTCAGAGGTTAAGAACACTGACTGTTCTTACAGAGGTCTTGATTTCAATCCCCAGCATCCACATGGTGGCTCGCAACCATCTATGATGACATCTGGTGCCCTCTTCTGTATACTGTATACATAATAAATAAATATTTAAAAGAAAAAATCTGAGACTGACATGACTATGGGGTGAAGGTGGAGAAAACCCAAAAGTTGTTCTCCAAAAGGGTGAGTGAGCACACACACACACACACACACACACACACACACACACACAAATAGATAAAATATAATACAAAATAATAAGGAAGCTTAAGAGTAAAAGTCAGGAATGTTGGTCTATTTGCTCAAAAGTGTCCTTGGGAGGAGCCAGAGGATCTGGGGTCTTTCTTGTGGTGTTTTGTTTGTTTGGGGGTGTGTCTCATGTAGTCTATGCTGGTCTCCAACCCAAGGCTGACCTTGACTTCTGATTCTTCTGCCTCCATCTCCCAAGGGCTGGAATTTAGAGGCCCTTCCAGTCATGTCCAGCTTCCAGATCTTTCTAAATGCCTTATATTTTCACCTCATAGTTACAAAGTTACTTTGTGTGCTCTAGATACCATGTCTAGGTTTAAGGTAACAGCTAAGAGTGCCAGCCACCTTTATCTCTTCTCTCCAAGTCCCCCAGCAGCAAACCCTTCGGAAGTGTCCAAGATTGGAGTGTGTGACTGGCCCGGGCTATTCAGAATCCTGGGGAGATATGAAGCCCTTTGCAAGGTGGAGTCACATGGTGAGTTAAATCTGCACTGGGCATGCAGTCAGGATTCTGATGGAAAGGAAGATGGCAAATCTAAGAGAACATGGTCCACAGCCCGTGGTCCGGAGCTGGCCGAGTCTACTGCTCAGCCCCCAGCAATACAAAGTAGCATGGACTCAGCTGACTCAGCCTAGCTTGCAGAATCTCTCTTCCTCCCTCCCTCCCTCCCTGCCAAAGGAGATTGTCCCAAAAGAGCTTCTGCTTGGATGCAGATGAAGAGATGAAGGTATGTAAGCAAGAAGAGCATGAAGTTCCCAGGCCAGGCCTCTGGGTGATGAAACCATCAGCCTTTTCTTTCTCGGTGCCAGAGAGAGGCGTTGGCAGCGATACTGGAGTGAGAGGAGCTTCTTCCCTATGGGCAGATCACACCCACCACACTTGCTCTCCAGCTGGCGTCTGAGAGGACACACCTGCCCTACTTTGTGAATTCGGCTAGGTCCCCATGCACTCTTACCCTTCCAGGTAGAGAAAGCACTTCTTGGCCTGTCTTCTTCAAGATTAATGGCTGTGACTATGAAAATCAATTTGGCAGTTCCTCAGGAATATGAAAATCGATCTACCTTAAGATCTAGCTATGGGGCTGGAGAGATGGCTCAGCGGTTAAGAGCACTGACTGCTCTTCAGGAGGACCTGAGTTCGATTCCCAGCACCCACATGGCAGCTAACAACTGTCTGTAATTCCAAGACTTGACACCCTTACACAGTTATACATACAGACAAAACACCAATTCACACACACACACACACACACACACACACACAAGATCTAGCTACGCCACTCTTGGAATATACCCAAAGGACTGTGCGCATCCTACTACAAGTGACACTTGCTCATCTGTGTTCATTGCTGCTCTATTCACAACAGGCAGAAACTGGAAACAACCTAGATCTCCGTAAACTGGGGAACGGGTAATGGAAATGTGCTATATTACACAATGGGATATCATTTAGTAATTAAGAAAAATTAAAATCTGCTGGGTAATGGTGACACACACCTCTAATTCCAGCTCTTGGGAGGTAGAGGAGGTAAGCCTCTGTGAGTTTGAGGCCAGCCTGGTCTACAAAACTAGTTCTAGGACAGCCAGGGCTACACAGAGAAACCCTGTCTTGAAAAAGAGAAAAATAAATTCAAACAAAAGAGAGAGAGAGAGAAAAAAAACCCAACAAAATCATGAAATTTGCATGTAAATGGAGTTAGAAAAATTTATCCTGAGTGAGGTTGCCCAGACTCAAAAAGACAAATATTGTATGTTTTCTCTTCTATGTAGATATTAGCTTATAAGGCTTTTGATGTGTGTGTTAAAATCCAAATAACCACAGAGGTTAGGTACTTAGTAAGGAGTATCTCCCCAGGGAGGGGAAGTAGAGTGTAGGGTTATGGAGAGAACTAGGGAAATTATACAGGGAGAGAGGGGTAGAGGGGAGCATAGAAAAACAACTAACACTATAGACCATGTGAAGAACCACGTGGATTGGCCAGTGGTGGGTAGTGTGGGCAGTGGTGGGCAGTGGTGGGCAGTGTGGCGCACTCTGGAGACAGAGGTAGGAGGGTCTCTGAGTTCAAGGCTTCACAACAGCCAGGGCTTTACAGAGAAACCTTGCCTAGAGAAAAAAAGAAGAAAGAAAAGTCATATGGAAACTTTCTAGTGTAGAAGCTCCCTAATATATGATATAATATATATACACATATGTATATGTATATAGATATATGCGTATGAAAAGAACTTACAAGGAACCACCATATAATGAGGACACAATGTCCCAACCTGCCATCTTTTGCCACCAAGTGAAACCTTCAGTGCTAGGAACTATGTCTTAGTCACTGTTCTACTGAACAGAGTCGACATGACATGGCAACTCTTATAAAAGAAAGCATTTAATCTCTTTGAGCCTGGTTTACAAAGTGAGTTCCAGGATGGCCAGGACTATACAGGGAAACCCTGCCTTGAAAAACCAAAACCAGGGGGCTGGAGAGATGGCTCAGTGGTTAAGAGCACCGTCTGCTCTTCCAGAGGACCCGAGTTCGATTCCCAGCACCCACATGGCAGCTAACAACTGTCTGTAGTTCCAGTTCCAGGCAAACACCAAGGCAAATAAATAAATAAAGTTTAAAAAAAAATACTGGAAATTTAGAAAAAGAAAAGAAAAAAGAAAAAACCAAAAACAAAGCATTTAATTGGACCTGCTTATAGTTTCAGAGTTTTAGTCCATTGTCACCATGGCAGGGATCATGGCAGCGCACAGACAGACATGGTGCTGCAGAAGGAGCTGAGACACACGTCCACAGGCAGCAGGCAGAGGGACTCAGCTTGGAAGCTCCCTGCCCAGCCTGCCAGGCCTGTTCTTTTTGGGGACCACCAACCAGCTCCCAAAATCGTGACACAGAGACTTACTAGTTTTGAATGCTCAGCCTAGCTTAGGCTTCTTCCTGGTTGGCGCTTTTAACTTAAATTGATGTTTTTCCTCTGCATCCACCCTTTTTCCTCAGAGCTGTTTACCTTTGTTTCCATCAGTCTGTATGTCTTAGTTGCTTCTCAAGTCTGGCAGCTCCAGGCTTCTGGCCCTGGGCATCTCCCTCACTCTCTCCCCTCTTCTTGTTCTTTTCGAGTCTGAATTTCTCCTCCTATTTATTCTCTCTGCCTGCCGGCCCCGTCGATCCCTCTCCTGTCTAGCTACTGAAAACTCAGTTTTTTATTAGACCAATCAGGTGCCTCAGGCAGGCAAGGTGAAACAGATGTAACACATCTTTACATAATTAAACACACATTCTTACATTGTTAAACAAATGCAGCACAAACAAATGTAACACAGCCTTGCACAGTTAAATTAATATTCTGTAACATAAACAAATGCAACATCTATGCCTAGTTAAAGTAATATCCACAACATGCCCCATACCTGTGTGACACTTCTTCCAACAAGGCCACACCTCCTAATCCTTTCAAATAGCAACACTGCCTGGTGACCAAGTTTTCAAATCTACCCGTCTATAAGGGCCATTCTTATTCAAACCAATACAAATGGGTTACATCTTTTTGAGTCATGGCCAAAAGGGCCCCATGGAAATCCTCAAATAATACAGGTTATTGCCAAGGCTATTGGTTACTTTTCAAAAAATGATGTCAAGGCCCTGCTGCTGAAGACACCACTTTATGTCACAGAATGTGGAGACGTTGAGCTGATACCCAAACAGAAGCTTCATTTCTACTGACTAGCATTCAGGATGCTGGAAGGCACTTTGAGTGCTACCAGAGGAGAAAAGCAACTATCAACATCACCCAGTAACAAACCCTGTGGCCTACAGCAACCTGTCTGCAAGATATACCGGTACAATTGTGGTACAAATGTTATGGGAATAACTAGTCACTTTCTGATTGGACCTAAGGCCCACCTTATGAGATGGAATCCACACTTGACACTGTTAAAGTGGCCAAGAAAGCAAGATCAGATAGGTCATGTACCTAGGGGAAGACCTACTACTATTGTTTGATTAAAAAACAGTAATAAAATGATTGATTCCCAGTGACAGTATGATATCTATAGATGAGTGCATTATGCAGACCTCATCATAGAAACTTCTTACTGTAGATAGAAATTAACACAGAGGAGATGGAGAGATGGCTCAGTGGTTAAGAACACTGACTGCTCTTCTAGAGTCTTCTAGAGGACCCAGGTTCAATACCCAGGACACACATGGCAGCTAACAAGTGTCTCTAACTTCAAGATATGCATGCAAGCAAATAATATAAACAAAAACATTTAAAAAAGAAATTAACATAGAGACCTGCAATTAGACAATGTACAGAGAGTGAGAGACTCAGCTATAAGTGGGAAATCTTCACCAAACCCTCCCCTCAAGGCTTGGGGATTTATGCTGAAGAGGAGATGGAGAGATTTTAAGAGCCAGGGCTGTTGGATGACTCCAGTGTCTTCCAGACACGAGAGGACCGATGGATGAACTCACAGAGAATGTGTTCAAACACAAACCTACACATGTTCAAGGCAGATGGGGCCCCAGCATTGAGGTGGGGAAATAGACACAGGGCCCCACCCCTGACCAAGATGCTGTTTGTTATTGAGTGATACCTGCTGTCAAAGAGAAAATTCATTTTCTCCCTTGTCCACAGGATCCTAGGTGCATATTGGTTAAACAAATGGAGAAATGGAAGGTCCAAGTCCCTGAGAAAGGAGTTCACAGCCTAGGAAACAATGTATAAAACATGATGCAAACCAAGGAAGAAAGATACATAGAATGGGTTTGATAGTTCAGCAGGTAAAGGTATTGGTGGGTAAATACACCACCCAGGGCTCACACTATAGAAAGAATGCACTCCCACTACAAGATGTCCTTTAATGTCATATGTATGCATACATACATACACATTCATACATAGAGACACACACGGAGACACGCACACACATACAGACACATACACAGACACACACACACACAGACACACACATACAGACACACACACACACACACACACACACACACACACACAGACACACACACACACACACACACACACACACACACACACACACACACACACACACACACACACACACACACACACACACACACAGACACACACATACAGACACATACACAGACACACACACACACACAGACACACATATACAGACACACACAGAGAAACACACACAGTGTAATAAAAATAAATCAATAGAAATTTTAGAAAAGAAGTTCAGATAAATGGGTGAAGGAGAGGCATAGATTATATATGTAATATGATACAGTTCTAGAAAAACACCCACAGGAAAATACTGAGAGAAAAAATGGAAGACGACACAACAAAACAGCGTCCACAGTTAATTACAAATTAGCCGCAAGAGAGTTAAACGTGGAAATGCTCTCTCCTGGTGATAGGGCTCAGTGGGCAACAGCGTTTTTGAGCAAGTGTGAGGAGCTGGGTTCACATTTGTGTTCACATGTGCACCTGCGACAACGGCCTGACAGAGGTCAGAGCCAGGAGAGCTTCTGGGGTTTGCTGGCTGCCAGCCTAGCCAGCTCCAGTGCCAGTGAGAGACCCTGCCTGCCTCACAGGCCTGAGGAACGGGGAAAGAGCCAGAGCTCTCTCTGGTCCTCCTCTGGGACGTGTGCCTGCATACACATGTATACACATAATTAATCCCACCTTCTCTGTAACGTGCTTTCTGACTTCAAAATGAACCAGGTGTTAGCTCGTGCCTGGGATCCCAGTACTCAGGAGGTCGAAACAGGAGGAAGGTCAGTAGTTCAAGGTAATTCTCAGCTATATGGTGAGTTCTGGCCAGCCTGGGCTATGGGAGGCCCTGTTGCACGAATTCTGGTTGTAATAAATGAAACTCAGAGCCAGATATTAGGGAAAGGCTGGAATATCACAGAGAGGAAACACCACAGTCAAATCTCACCCAGCTGTCTTCCAGCTTCCTCAGCCTTGCTCCTGGTCGCCCCTACAGAATGAACCTGTCATCCCACGCCTCCTTAAATGCCTTCTTCTCCCAGGTGTTTCACATCAGGTTCAGATTAAAGGTATGGGCTCCGATATTTGGTAGTCAGCCTTGAGCTCACAGAAACACAGAAAGATCTCTGTCTCTGGAGTTATAGGATTAAAGGCGTAGGTTGCCACTCCTGGTCATGTGTCATATCATATCCCCAAATATCATCATCCCTGTCACTCCTGGGATTAAAGGCATAAGTTTCCACTCTCTGACCCTCCTGGACTGACTGGGTGGATCTGCTCTTGATATTCCAGACTGATTTTTATTAAATATATAACATATCACCACAAGACCCTCATGTCAAGAAAACAGAAAGTAAGCCATAAAAAATGTCCAAGCACACAAGATGACTATAGGGAAACTGAGCACTTGCCAGATGTGTGTTGGGCGATATGTTGGGTCAAGAAGATAACAGGTCACAGCAAGCCTGCGTAGTGAAAGGTACAAAAACTTGACTTATTAACAGGGAAGCCCCAAGGGAGGGATCAGGTACGAGAAGATCCCCAGAAAGGAGTGATTCCTAGACCCAAGATGACAGCTAAGCAGGTGGGGCCAGGTGGGCAGAGGGCTCCATCTGATAGATGCTCAGACCCAAGCACAGCAGGATGTAAAGCAGCCAAGGCAAAGTCCTTGGCAGAGAGGCACTGCAAAGGACTGAAACTGAGTTCTTTTCTTTGGAGTACTAGGGGAGCAGGGTGAATGTTAGTGGATCTTTGTTCTGTTTTGTTTTATTGAGTTAGGAGCTTGCCCTGTAGCCCAGGCTAGCCCAGAACCTTCAATCTCCTGTGTGTTGCTGAGATTGCAGGTGTGCGCCCTCACCCTCAGAACTGATGGAGTCTGATATGGACAGGGCAGCTATGTGGAGGAGCAATGGTGGTAGGAGACAGGGGAGGAAGGAATGCAGGCAACACTAAGAAGGCCAGGTCCTCTCAAATGACAAAGGCAAGCTTGAGAAGAACAGCTAACACTTGGCTGTAGTGTGTGAGAGACAGGGGTAACAATGACCCCCACATCCAGGCTCAGGAGAAGCTGCATCCCGTGCAGGAAGACGAAGGAGAAGCTCAGTCCTGAACATGGAGAGGTTTCCATAGAAGAGCTTTAGGAAGGGTCCTTCTGACAGATCCACAAGCTCATCATTAGGGCTGAGGAGACCATGTGCATAGATATGGCTTGGGAGTCATCATAAGGCAGGGCCCACCAAGCCTAATATCATATAGGATGGTGCAGGGCACAGAATGGGTAGGGACTGAATGCTAAACTCTTAGCAGGGACACAGGCGATGTTTGAAGAGGAGAAGCTAAGGACAAAGCCAAGGAGGTGTGGCCCTGAGATGGGTGAGGTACAAGGCTGAATCCAGTGTTTTTTTACTTTTTTGGGGGCCCACTACCAAGCTCCCAAATAAATCACACATGGAGGCTCACGCTCACTTATAAATACCAGGCCTTAGCTTGGCTTGTTTCTTGCCAGCTTTTCTTAACTTTAAATTGTCCTGTCTCTATCCTGTCTGTGCCTCTGGGCTTTTACTGTGCTTTTCTGTAAACCTTACTCTGTGGCGCCCCGGCACCTTCCTCTCCTTGTTCTCTTGCTCCTTCTTCCTTTCTTGCTCCTTTTATAAATTCTCTCTGTTTGCCAGCCTGGCCTATCCTTTCTCCTGTCTCGCTATTGATCATTTAGTTCTCTATTAGGCCATCAGGTGTTTTAGACAGGCACAGTAACACAGCTTCACAGAGTTAAACAAATGCAACATAAACAAAAGTAACACATCTTAAAATGGTATTCTGCAACAGTCCAGCCTTTGCTGTCTCTGGACTTTGGCTCATGGACCTCAGGTCTACGAAGCAGTGGCCCTGGCTAGGTGCTCACCAAGGTCTATTGATCATTCAAGCTGTTGCTTTAAGCCCATTTATGAGTACCTATTGCATGTCTGATACTGTGCGGACTTCTGTAAACATAACCTCCTGTGGACCACAATCTTGTTGGGAGAGCATCATTGTCCTGTCTTAGAAAGAGAGAGAAAGAGATGGAGGGAGGGAAGGAGAAGGGGGAGGGAGGGAGGGGGAGGGAGGGGGAAGGGAGAGAAGGAGGGAGAGAGAATATATGATGTCTAGGGCACTGGGGCAAAAGCTAAAGCAACAAGCTTGTGGGTTCCATTTTCCCTTCCCCAGCAGCCATCTTTAATTGTGGCTACAAGAAGGGGATCTTCCTAGACAATGGTTTGGGTTCATCCTCAGTCTTCGAACACTGTGGGCAAGGCTATCACTGTCTCGTTCCAGTTCCAGAAAGGGAAACACTAATGCCCTCCAATGGTGGGTGGGGTGAACAGTTGGGTGCAGTAGGTGGGTCCTGCAAAGGTGAGATTGGAAGGTCCAGGAGAATCCTGGGCAAGTAGCCCCAGGAAAGGGGTGCCAGGAAAGGGGTGCCAGGTAACTGGCCACTTTGAACTCTGTCCTGCATGGACAAAATCAATGGTTATTTTTCCTTCATGGCATTCACTGGAGCTCACAAAACACTGCACAGCCAAGCTTCCCACTGGCTACTTACCCTCTAAACTATGGTTTCTCTGAATCTTGCAAGATGCTCCAGGCTGGTGTGAACAGGCTGTTGGGCCAGAAACCTGTTTGCACACTCGGTGGCTCACGGTTATCACCCACATTTGAACCATGGGGAGCTGAGCCTGGCTCAGAGTCACATACAGTGTTAAGATTGCAACCCACGGTAGTCCAAAGAGAGTGCCTCTCCTGTCATTCATGAGCTACAGTAACTGGGGCACAGGCTCCTCACAGTGGCCTGCCACTAACAATCCAAGTGACAAGCCTGACATGAGCTTCTGTCCACAGGACAAGAACACCAGCCTGTCCAAGCTTCCCATGGGAAAGAAGGGAAACTGAGGCCCCAGCAGCATACCATGTAGGACTACCACGGGGCTTCTGAACACATTCATTCATCCCTCAAGGTCACTGGGGAGCCAGCATCCCGACATAGGTCTCTGGATTCCTTCTTCCATCTCTTCCGTTTTAGCCCATGGCCAGCCTGAGCACCTGAAGAGTGCTGGTCATCCTGACATGGGCTTTGCAAAGCACAGAGCCCTGTCAGAAGCCTCCTGGAGCCAAGCTGCCTGTTTGACAAGCAGAGGCCTGTCCCACAAAGACAGCCCTAAGTACAATAGCTGATGCACAGTTGGGACCAAGATAATGAACAAGGTCGCTGTAGCATCCGCAGGCTGCTGAGCTGGGGGCCTTCCTCCCTCACCCCATGGCTCCCCCAGGACTCAGTCTCCTAATTTGACCACCAAAGCCAAGTTCAGCTCCAAGGAAGACTGTGTCTAAGCACAGACCTTTGAACACACAGTTCCTCCTAAAACCTTGGAGAAGCCAATTACTGCCGTAGGAGCGTAATCACTGTAATAAGGGTAATGAGCGGATTTATTATAGCTGACGATGGGATTTTTTTTTTTCCTTGAGAAAGAAAAGAATTTACTGATATTAAAACCTGATTTAAGTTTTTCTTCAAATCTCTGAGAAATGGCTCGGTCTAGGCTTCGTCTCGAGCAGAAAGCTTGTAAGACACAAAGTAAACAAAACTGGCTTTCGGTAACCCGGCTCTCTCAGGTGAGACACTTTTCCTCAGAAGCAAAATAGATGGATTAACAGTCAGGAGGGAGCTGGGAGGAAGCCGGAAGAGCAAGCATGGGGCCACCAGACCGGCGTTCACTGTGTGCTGGCTCAGACGCCTCAGCACCCCTCAGCCTTGGCTTCTTCATCCACAGAATGGGGATAATAATACTAATGCTTCAGGGGTTGGAGGAAAATTAAATGAAGCTACATTAAAGTTTAATTAAAGTATGTGTACATGTCTGGCAAGCGGGAGACAATCCATAAATATTAGCAGCTTTCCCTAATAGCAGGGATGCTCTATGGAAAGGGTCCAGGGCTTTAAATACTTACTGTAGAGGTGTGTGTGTGTGTGTATGGTGTGTGTGTGGTGTATGTGTATAGTTTGTGTGTAGTGTATGTGTAGTGTGTGTGTGTTGTGTGTGTGAGTGTGTATGTGTTGTGTGTAGTATGTGTAAGTGTGTGTATGGTGTGTGTCTGTGTGTAGGTATGGTGTGTGTTGTGTGTGTCTGTGTATATGGTGTCTGTGTGTATGGTGTGTGTGTGTTGTGTCTGTGTCTGTGTGTGTGTTGGGTGTGGGGTGTGTGTCTATGTGTATGGTATGTATGGTGTATGCATGATGTGTGTGTGTGTCTGTGTGTATGTCTGTGTGTATGGTGTGTGTGTATGTGTCTGTGTGTAGGTATGGTGTGTGTGTGTCTGTGTGTATGGTGTGTGTGTGTCTGTGTGTAGGTATGGTGTGTGTGTGTTGGGTGTGTGTGTGTGTGTATGGTGTGTGTGTGTGTGGTGTATGTGTGTCTGTGGGTATGGTGTGTGTGTGTGTCTGTGTGTATGGTGTGTGTCTGTGTGTAGGTATGGTATGTGTGTGTATGGTGTATGTGTGTCTGTGTGTATGGTGTGTGTGTGTGTCTGTGTGTATGGTGTGTGTGTGTGTGTCTGTGTGTAGGTATGGTATGTGTGTGTCTGTGTGTATGGTGTGTGTGTGTTGGGTATGTGTCTGTGTATATGGTGTGTGTGTGTGTTTGTATGTATGGTGTGTGTCTGTGTGTCTGTGAGCACCACAATACACAAGTGGTGAGGTCAGAGCCCAGCTTCCAGCACTTGGTTCTCTTCCTTTTCCAAGTGGGTCTCAGAGATAGACCTTGGTGGCCAGGCTTGGTGACAGGTGCCCTTACCTGCTGACCCCATCTCACTGACCCAGTTTTTTTGTTTCTTGCCTGTACATATCTAGAGGCAAATAGACCAGGGCTAGCGCTGTGTTTGCACAATCGTCTGAGACCCAGGACTCTACGCTTGCTGTTTTGCCAAGACCAGCAGGAAGCTCCACTTTATTGTCTCACGTGGCTGCCAAGCTCCACCAGTCACATCCTCTTTTCAGCTAGCAGGAAGTAGTAAGGTGTATAGTAGGGCTTCCAGTTCTCTTCGAAGAGATGGCTCAGAAGCCAGGCATGACACTGTTCTACAAACCTTTGGACTGGGTTGATTTCACCGTCCCAAGGTATCAAGGCATTCTGATAGGTGTGGTACGTCTCAGTAGCCTCGTGTCAAGTTACACTTGAGGCCCTCTTGCTGAGGAAGAGACTAACATTGAGAGAAACAGGCCACCCCTGCCCAGTGCCCATGTGACAGGCTGCCACATGGGCTAAAGAGGCAATGTCATGAAATTTCTAAGAACACTGGCCCCTCAAAGGGCTCGGCCACACTTTCCCTCTAGGCTGGCCCATCTTCTGGAAGGTCTTTTCCATGAGCCTAGGGGGCTTCCAAATGTATCTGACTTTCCTGGCCTAAGTCACAGGGGAGCAGAGGCAGCTCAGTGTGTGGGTAAGGATACAGACATTTTCCCTTTACTTGACAACAGAATGAGACAGGCAGCATGGATATCTTCACCACTAACATTTTAAATTAAAAAAAATTAGTAACCTTATTTTCAGATAATATTCATTGATGTGGAGAAATTTATTACTATTACTATCAATATTCATTTTAAGGAAGTCAAATACACAAAGCAGTAGGTATTTATAGCAACTATGGGAATTTTGTAGTTACTTTTTAATTTTATTTATTTTAAATATTTATTTTATTTTATGTGAATTGGTGTTTTGCCTGCATGTATAACTGTGTAAGGGTGTCAGATCTTGGAACTACAGACAGTTGTGATGCCATGTGGATGCTGGGAATTGAACTCAGGTCCTCAGGAAGAACAGCCAGTGCTCTTAACCACTGCGACATCTCTCCACCCACTTTTTTATTTTATTTTTGAGACAAGGAAGGTCTTATACAGACCAGACTGGTGTCAAATACACAGAGAGGTTCTCAGCTTCCTGAGTGCTAGGATTAAAGGCATTGGGCACCAAGCCTAGCCCTGAAGCCACATTGCAGAGAATCTAAAATAAAGACAGACCTCTTCTATGGCTCCTTCTCTATGAACCTGAGGCATTTCCATCTTCTTCCTCCCCATTTTGATTTTTCAAGTTTCTCTGGATCCCGGATACTTCCACAGTCATAAAAATGATACAGATTATAAATACCTCCCAACTCACAATGAGGCAGGTGTGGAGAGCCCTGAAACTGTTTCTCTTCACTCCATTTGGGACAAATACCTGGGAACTTGGCTGTTTTTTCTTCTGTTAGTCAGAAAATGGAGAGCACAGTCTTGGGAAGCCTGGAGACTATGGGCTGCTGGGTTCTCTGAGCCATAGAAGAAATGGTCTAGAGGAGCCTGCCTGCAGCAGGCTAGACAGGACCCAGTGAGCAGGACTTGAACAGCCTCTTCAGGCTCTTCTCTCCCCCCCCCCCCCCCCCCCCCCCCCCCCCCCCCCGCTGGCTTGGGCTTGGGGTGGCTTCATCATCCCATGGGAAGAGAGAGTGCAAAGAAGCTGGATGGGCAGGGAGCAAGGGGCCAGAGGACTAGGTCCTGGTCCCAAGCTCCAGCCACAGCCCTCCTAACTGCAGAAGAGAGTTGGGGCCTCGCCTCCAGAGCTCTTAGGCCGCTCTGCACTCAGATCCACTGATTGTTCTGGAACATGTTTACTCTGAGGAGACCATTTACCTCCCTCTAACCACAACAGCCGACTTTACCTGCAGCTGCTTTACATTTGCTCTGCATCCTGCACACCTGAGTTCTCTGCCACAGAAGGAATAAACTTGTGGAGCATGAGGAAGTGGCCTCTTGTTGAGGCAGGTGTAGGGATGGAGTAGTCAAGATGGTGGGAGGGTGTTCAAGAAAGAGACTGGGCGCTCAGTCAGCCCTCCCCCCCACCCCTGTCTTCCCCCCCCTCCCTCCCCCCCTCTCTTCCCCCTCCCACCCCTTTTCCTCCCTTTTCTTTAAGTCTCCTTGAAGGGACCAGCACAAACCACACCCAAACACCTAATTTCACAGAGGGGTCCTTTATTAAGCTACGAAGAAAGAATAAAGTGGCTGATTTGGCTAGAGAGTGGCTTCTGCTCTTCCCTTCCTCTGCCCCTCCCCCTCCCCCTCTGGCCTGCTTCAGTATGTAGATGGCTCCCTTGGCAGTGCATCCTTCACTAATAGACAATCTGACACACCTTACTCCTCAACTTCCTCAGCTCTGTAAGGAGTGCCGGCCTCTCATCTTTGAAGCTATATGCTCCCTAACACTGCCAGATCCTGCTTTCGGGCGACAGTGTCCCCTGTTAACCTCATAGAGCCGATCTAAATTTCCCTGGCTCCTCTCAAGAACTCAGACAGACTCCTGATAAGTACTCCTGTCAATCAGCAGCCTAAATCTCCCCAGTCTATTCCTGAGAGCGGACCTCTCCTTCTTTCCCTGCCCCGCCCCTTCCTCTGGTCCTGGGACTCCGTTCTCCAACTACCGGCACCATGGGCCTAAAAGTTTCAATTGAACATCTAGGATAATTTTTTTTCCTAAACTTAACTTCACCTCTGTCCATAGTTTCCCTGTCCCAACAGATTTCAAATCAAATGCAGACTGCTCCAGAAACTCCACTGCCTACTCCAACTGTTTCCTCAGAATCTGCATCCTGCTCCAGCCTCACAGACTATACTTCCCTAGCCTTAGATGATCCCACAGAACCTGGACATTGGCTGACACAGCCTGCTCTTCCCAACCCAGCGTCCTTTGGTGCCCTAATAAAAACACCCCAATGTCAGCAGTAAACAGCCAGAGAGAGATGCCCACTTACCCAGCATCCAGCCACCGGATAATAGAACAGAAAAGGTGGGAATGAAGGGCAAATATGGTGCGCGCAGGTTTGGCCTTTCTCCCTTCTCCCCGTACATCCCCTCTGTCTTGCTAGATTCCATCCCTAAAGCTGCCACAGAGGGAGGTCTAGTCCCTTACTTGGCCACTTCCTCCTCCTGAGGCTGATCACCAAGGTCCAGCTATCAAAGTATTGATGAGTCCAAAACCTCTTTTTGGACTCACCTAATTAACCAGCCCAATCAGAATTGACCAGCTCATCCTAACATGGGCTTTCTCCTTTTGTCTTTATAAACTGCCCTTTTCCTAGATGTCATGTTTATCTCTGCTCTATGCGGAGGCAGTCCCTTGTCCCTCCGGGACAAATCTCCCTGCTCTTTGTCCTGGGGCAAATGAATCTCCTTTGTGTTGAGAAGCTGCCCTGGGGTGTCCCCCGCAGACCAGTCCTTGGGATCTGTCTTCCCCTCCTCTCCCGTTCTCCTCCCTCTCTCTTTTCCCCACCTCAGATGCAGATGCTCTAGTTCACAGTTCCCTCCATCTTCCTCCTGCAGTGGGCTTCTACTCTCCTTCCCAATCTGGGCCTTGAATCCCGGAGCCTTTGGCTCCACTAGCTTCAGCAGCCTCTGCTTTCCCAGTGCAGCAGAGGGCCTCCCTTAGGACACTACCTGTCTTATGATTCAGGGCACCCTTCACAACAGCCCTCTAATTTACTCAACTGCTCCAGCTCTCCTGTAATCACTGGCTGCCTTCCTCCCAGCCTCCCAGGAGCCATCCTGTCTCCATCCTTCTCAAGTCCCAGAGGGGGCCTTCACAGCTCTGCAGCCCATGCTCCAGCCATCACTGGTCCTCACTCAGGCTCCTTCACTGGGTCCTGATGTTGCTTCTCCCACTGCATCAGCCCCTGACCCTATTGGATGAACTATTCTAGGAACCTAGTGGAGCCAGCAATTTTGTGCTCATAATTATCTGTTATTTTTCTTAAACACAGCTTTGGAAACAGAAGGTGCCTTGGGGTCCAGAAAACCCAGATCCACCCTGTCTCCTGTTCTGGCAACCGTCACCAAGCAGTTCCTGAGGCTGGTGCTCTATGTTCGGTGTTCCTGCTAAGAGGCCAAATCTGAGAGTCTAGGATGATACAAGATATTTGGGGGTCTATTTGAATTTCTCAGCTCTTGCTGAGTCTGGAGCAGGGTGGGTTTCAGAAAATTCAACCACCCCTAAAGCTGCCTGAGCCAGTGCTTTTCTGGTTCTTGTCTGGAATATTCAGAGAATAAAATTCACAGACCTCAAGAAGAGTTTTAGAAAAATTTGGCCAGATTCATAAGTTAGAGAGAGAGAGAGAGAGAGAGAGAGAGAGAGAGAGAGAGAGAGAGAGAGCTTCTACTATGAAGTAGAAGCTGGTTCCTGCAGATGAGATGCCATAAAGTTGCTAGTCTGGGGCTGTGTAGGACTGTTGGAAGAAACTGGGGTGAAGCATGGGGAGGTGATCAGTGTAGTTGGGGCAACGATGAGGTGTCCAGCGCTTCCTCTCAGGGTTCCTAAGGCCCTCACTGTGGCTTCCAGGCAGGAATGTGAGATAACAAGGAACCAGATCTCTCAGCATCCTGGCCTCCAGCACGGACATTCCAGAGCTTCTGGCCCTACTTGGACCTGTTCTTATCAAGGCCAGTTCTCAGTCTATGCTTTCCTCCCTGCCCCCATCCCAGCCCTAAAAGGGGATTTAGATAAAAATGGAGAGGCTAGTCCACACTCATCCCAGAGTCACCCTTCATTCAGTTTCCTCCTTCACCTATGCTCAGAGCCATAGGAGTCCCCTCCCTCCAGGCATTATCGCCCCTCCAAGGAAGCAGCTATTTGCAGATTTATTTTTTCCTAACTACACAAAAGACACTATCTCCCCCTCCCTTCTCGCAGCTCAATCCTCTCTTGATATTAGATATTTCTTATTAGGGCTTCTGATTTCTAGAAGACCCAAGAGGAAATCTAGATAAATGCTCTCTATCCTCAAGCACATTAGATCCTGGAACTTTTAATCTCAGGGTCATGGGTTCAGGCCCCACGTTGAGCACCAAATATTGTTGGACTTTCTTTGGACTGCCAGAACCCAAATAATGACATGGAGACTTCTTATTAAGTATGAAAGCTTGGCCTTAGCTTAGGCTTGTTTCCAACTAGCTCTTAAAACTTGAACTGACCCATTAATGTTAATCTACCTTCTGCCATGGTGCTCACTACCTCTGTACACTACTGTTGACTTCCTGTGTCCTGCTGGCAAATCCCTGCCTCTCAGAGTCTTCCAAGTCCCGCCTCCCGGAAGTCCCGCTATCCTTTCCTGCCTACCTCTACTTTTATAGGCTACACCTTATCTGCTACACCCCCCACACACACTTTGCATTCCTATCCTACCTTCTGAGGAATCTCCCTGGCCAGTGTCCAGGGGAAGGAGCCACTAATCCCTACAGATTCCCTGGACCACAAGAATGGTGGGCTCTTGGGACCACAATAGTTACTAATGAGGTGACTCACGGTGGTTCTTAGAAAATTAAGCTAACTAGGAGCTCAGGGTGGGGACTGGTGACATCAGAAATCAGTGCCATTAGAAGGATTTTGTGGGGTTTTGAGACATAAGAGGTCAAACTAATTTGGAATGTGGGATAAGGGATTAGTAACTCAACCATTAGGACAATAATCTGTCACCTGTGGATATATGTAATACAACCATTGTAAATCTAGGGCATTGAGGCTCTAGCCAGATATTCAAGCAACCTTGCATGGCCATGGTCTTTGCTCATGTCACACTGCAATTTGGTGGGACCCTGAGGATGGCAGGGGCTTCCTGTTGGGAGTCTCCTAGTTTCTCCTCAATTTCTTTATCAGCTCTAATTTATATCTGTCTGTTACATAACTCAAGAGCAAATAGGGCCTGCAGGATGGCCTAGTGGACAAAGGAGTTGCCTTGTGAGCCCAGCAACATGAGTTCAACCTCTAGAACTCATGTAAGGGTGGAAAGAGAGAAATGGTCCCAGAAAGTGGGAATCTGATGTCCACATACACAATGGCACCCACCTCCCCGCACAATCCTACACCTCAACATGCCTCTGAGCACTCCCCTGCCATACCAACCATCGTGAGAAACATTGTCCTAATATTCTAACAGACTTGATATCCCTAGCTCCCTCTCAGTAACCCTTAACCCTCAAGCGTTCAGAGGCACCTGTGACCATACAAGAAGACCTCCCCCCCCCACCCCGACCTTTCTCTTCCTCCAGGCTAGCCTTGGAGTGTTCCCTATGACTTCACTTTTCCCTGGTAACTTCCTGAAACTTGTTGGTACAACACCGGACCCAGCTCCATTTTGACTTTGAGTTCAGCAACAGGCTTTACTTCCTCCGGGAGGTTTATCTTTGACCCTCTTCCCTATGACTCAAAAACCAAGTTTCAGCCACTTCCTTTAGCTCAGCTCTTCCAACCCCCAACTCTGTTTGTTTCCTGTGATGGGATTTTGGGTTTGCAGTTTGATGACTGAACTGTGGGCTTCTCAAGGGCAAGGGTGCTGTCATCTAACCTTGTGATTTCATCCAGGGCATGTTCATGAGGTGGACAGACCCATGAGTCATCAACTTTCAAGGATTGTCCATGATTCAGTTTCTTAAAGTAAGATTTACAAATGTTTATCAAGTGGGTTTTTACCAGTAACCTCTCGGATGTAGGTCAAGTTAACATTGCACGAAGAAGACCCAGACTCCCACTCACACCTGTCCCTTTGTGTCACCATGTCACATGTATCATCACATGTATCCTATGAAGAAAATTCACCATGGGAATATGAGTCATATTACCTAATTTTAACTAAAGCAACTAAAATAGAGAAATGATAGGGATGATTGGGCCTGGCCAGAGGGTTGGCTCAGTGGGTAGAGGTGCCATTGCTAAGTCTGATGACCTGGCTTCAATCCTCAGGACTCACATGGAAATAGAAAGTGTCAGCTCCATACATGTTGTCTTCTGACTTCCACAAAGGTACCATGGCAGGGATCCTGGTGCACATGGACACACACACACACACACACACACACAGACACACACACAGACACACACCATGTAAAATGTTTCTAAAAATAGAGAAATGGACTTTAAAACAGTTGAATAGATTCCAGTGAGATGACCCAGTAGGTAAAAACGCTGGCATCAAAAGCCTGACAGGCATCCTCCATTTGTGCACTGCAGCATGAGTGTCCTCCACAAATTATGACAACTTAATCTAATCTGGGCATGTGGCTTAGTGGCTACTAAGCATGCTTAAATGACAAGCCAAACTACTGTGTGTGTGTGTGGTGGGGTGTTCCCCAAAGAGATTTATCCTAGTGTCTGAGCTCAAATGTGCTTTGGGACTATGGTCTTGGACACTGTAAATATTTGTCATTGTAAATATTGTTTTTTTTTTAATGTCTCTTTTTCTTTTTTTTTAACTTACTTTATTTATTTATTTATTTATTTATTTGCCTTGGTGTTTGCCTGGAACTGGAACTACAGACAGTTGTGAGCTGCCATGTGGGTGCTGGGAATCGAACCTGGGTCCTCTGGAAGAGCAGACGGTGCTCTTAACCGCTGAGCCATCTCTCCAGCCCCGTAAATATTGGTTTAATAAAACTCTGATTGGTCACATAGCTAGACAGGAAGTATGGGTGGGGCAACTAGACTAGGTGAATTCTTGAAAGTGGAAGAGCAGAGATGATAACAAGGATGCAATGGAAGTGGGATGAGAATGTTTCACTGAGCAAAAAGGTGCCAAGCCATGTGGCTAATCATAAATAGAAATATGGGTTAACTTAAAGAATAAGAGTTAGTAAATAATAAGCCTAAGCCATAGATGAAACAGCTTGTAATTAATGTAAGACTTTGTGTGATTATTTGGGAATGCTGGACCTCAGATCTCAGCAGGACCAGAAACTTATTACACAAGTGAGCAATAGGGGCAGTTTAAGAAGCATTTGGGGGGGACTGTGGGGTGGGGTGGGGTGGCTGGAGACTTGGCTCAGCTGTTAAGGGCACTTGTTGCTCTCCCAGAGATCCCAGATTCACTTATCAGCACCCACTCAGCAGCTCACAATCATCCATAACTCCAGTTCTAGGGGATCTGACACACTTTTCTGGCCTCCCTTGGCACCAGGTACACATGCAGTGCACAGACATACCTGCAGACAAAACACCTGTACACATAAAATAAAATTGATTAACTTAAAAAAAATCTTTACTCCCAGTTTCTGTGTTCCTAAAACCTTTGGACTCTCCTGAGTGATGATGAACTCTCCAGTGTTCAGGGACAGAGACTGTTAGATCCTGGGGGCCTGAGGGCCAGACGGTCTATCTGAAATGAAAGCTTCCAGTTCAGAGAAGAGGCTCTGCCTCAGAGAATAAGATGGAGAGCAACTGAGGGGTGACACCCTGATGTCAGCCTCTGCCCCCCACACTGCACTGGTGAGCGCTCTCTCTCTCTCTCTCTCTCTCTCTCTCTCTCTCTCTCTCTCACACACACACACACACACACACACACACACACACGGACAGACACGGACGGACAGACAGAGAGAATACACATACACAAGATACACTAAAATTTAATTAATTAAAAAATTAATAAATAGGGACTGGAGAGATGGCTCAGTGGTTAAGAGCACTGGCTGCTTTTCCAGAGGACCGGGGTTCAATTCCCAGCACCCACATGACAGCTAACAACTATCTGTAGTTCCAGTTCCAGGGGACCCAATACTCTCACACAATATATGTAGGCAAACACCAATGCATATAAAAAAATTAACAAATAAACTACTGTTAAGGGCTAGGGATATAGTTCAGCTGATAGACTATTTGTCTAATGAGCACAAAGCCCTGGGTTTGGTCCCACCATCACACAGAACTGGTCACGGGGAGCATATAACTTTTAATCTCCAAACTCGGAAGACAGGAACATCGAAGTTCATGGTCACCCTGTGTATGTATTTGTTTCCAGTCTGACTACATGAGCACACCACTGAGAAAGGAGACAAGTACAGGAGCAGGTTGTGCAGTGGGGCCTTGCTGTGTGCTGGGCTAACACTCAGGGTAGGGCAATAGGGACCAACAAGATTTGCTTTTGTTTCTAGCCTCTGAGGACAGACGGGGAAGGAAGTTTTCTAAACTGTAATTGACCTATCCAGGGAAAAACAACATGTTATTGAAATACTCAGAGCTGTTGAAGTGCCATTTGATCTGGAATTTTAAAAGAAAAAAAAAATCAGGATCTAGTAACAGAGATAGGACAGGAATTCATGGCCTTGTCCCTGAGGCGGGGGAGGGGAGGACACGTACTCCAGGGGCTGTCCCGTGATAAAAACAGGAACTTATGCAGACATGGATTTTTCCAATGCTTTGAAATGGGGGAAAGAGGGAATAAAATATTTTGTTCAAAAAAATTCATAGATAACCAGGGGACAGAACATTAAAAAGATTCAGTGAGTTTAAAACAAATAAACCAAAAATTAACCTGTGGACTCAGCTGGTGTGGGTGGTGGGTAGTTCCCTAGATTTTGAAAACACACATTCATATATAACTCATACATACACTTAAGCAAACACACACATATGCACATGGTCACACACACACAAACACATGCATGCACAAACATGGTTACACACACACACACACACACACACACACACACACACACACTCATAGGTATACCTTCAGGGAAAAGTGTCGGGCTCATCCTAAGAAAATTACCATTGTGCTAAGGATACAATTCAGCTTTGGGTTCAGTCTCTAGTACCATAAAGATGTAAAAGTCGGGGATAGCAACCGCTTCACTTGTACAATTGAGCAGTTTGAAAAAAACCTGTTAAGAAACATTCAGTATCTAGAAAGAAAAAAATTCTCTTTGAGGCTAGTCTGGTGTACAAAGCAAGTTCTAGGACAGCCAGGACTATTACACAGAGATACTCTGTCTAGAAAAACAACCAAAATAGAAAGAAAGAAAAAAAAAGGAAGAAAGAAAGAAAGAAAAAAAATCACATCTGTACATCTAAAAACTCAAAACAAGAGTGACAACCAGCTGAGATGTAAAACTCTCTAATTTAGAAGCTCCCAATGAAGAGAACCTGTGGGATTTCAACACAGCTATTAAATACTGAAACTGGCTGTGGTGGTTGCTATCCCCGACTTTTACATCTTTGTGGTACTAGAGACTGAACCCAAAGCTGAATTGTCTCCTCAGCACAATGATAACTTTCTTAGGATGTGCCCAGCTAGCACTTTAATCTTTAATCCCAGCACTTGGGAAGCAGAGGCAGGGAGATCTCTGGTCTACATAGTGAGTTCCAGGACAGCTAAGGGCATATAGAAAGACTATCTCAACACACACACACACACACACACACACAGCCCAGTAAGCAAATCACCGAAGTGTGGTGTCTCTCTGGAAGGAACAACCCCCAGTGATGATTCTGTACCAATAACATGTCACAGTTGATGACTGCGGGTGAAGGTTTATGTCACCAATGAAGACACATTAGAATGATTAGAAGGTATTACAACTCAGACTTTATAAGTCTCTCCATTTTAGTGTCGATTTCATAAATAGATATCAGAGCAATAACTCACGTGCACAGTTTGTAATAAAGAAACACTCGTAAATGTTTCTCCAAGACATTCTTTTCTGATCCATCTCACTTACTTTTTAAACAATTAATTAATTTAGTGTGAGTGAGTCTGAGTATATATATGTGCATCACATACATGTGGTGCCAATGGAGGGCAGAAGAGGGACTGGGATCCCCTGAAGCTGAAATTCTAGGCAACTGAACCACTGTGTGGGTCCTGGGAACCCAACACAGGTCCTAAGGAAAAAAAAAAGCACCGAACACTGCTAATGCCTGGGCCATCTCTCCAACCTCACCTCTGTTTTTCTGCAGAGCAATTTGACCTCTCTCCTTGGGGCTGGAGGCAGTGTCTCACTTTGAACTTGGGCCTGTTTGGAGCAATAGAATAAATGAGCTAATATGTGGTCCCTAAGATCTGGCTCTGAGATATTCAATGTCTGCAGTGGTCGCTAGGGAGTTCATTCTTGAATCCATCCAACCACTTAGCAAAGACAGATGCTAGCTTTCCATCCATCTCTGGAATCCATGATCATGTGAGTAGACCATCTCAGATGCCCCCATCTACAGATACCATCGACCCAAGCATCTTAGTCAGGGTTTCTACCTGGGAAGAGAAGGGTTTGTGTGTGTATATATATATATATATTAAGAGCTGCGATGGTCATGGTGTCTTTTCACAGCAATAAAAACCCTAGGACAACATGGCATCAAAGACTTTTTCTGCTGAGCCTTGCCCTGAACAGCTGTGGCAGATGAAACGGTGGCTATTGGGAGATGCTAGGCTTTGGGGGGGTTTATTGTTCAAACTTCTTAGTTTGTAGCATTAGCCTTTTAACAGATGCATGTGCCACATGAAAATTATCACTACAGGGTTTCAATATGTAGCCAAGGCTGACCACAAACTCATGGCCCCTTTGCCTCAATCTCCTGAGTGATAGGATCACAGCCTACACCACCATGCCCCACACTGTGTATGAGTGTGTGGCCATCATTTCTACATATTTTCAAATTGTTGTGTAGCCATGATCAACACCCATTTTCAGAACTTTCTCACCCTGATCTCACACTCTATATTTACTCAATACCAACTTCTCACTCCTCCTGAAACCAGCCACTAACCACTGCTACCTAGCTTCCTGGCTCTATGCATCTGGTTACTCTAGGAACCACAGACACCTATTTGTTCTTCTGTGTATCCTGATTTTTGCATTCCCTAATGTCCTCAAAGGGGATCCATGGTGCTTGTCTGAACCTCCATCTTCTAAAAGGCTAAATCTCATTTGTGTCCCAAATATCTCCCTCCAGGACCTGATACAACCTTTGCTTCCCTGGCCAGGATGCTCCATTGCTGTCTCCTCTTTCCCCCAACAGGCCGGTCTTTGACCTTTGCTTGTGCCATTTCTCCCTTCTGGAATGTTCTTCACTTTCTCAAGCAAGCCCTACTTATGTGTTCCAGCTTAGTTCAGCCCCACTTTCCTGTAAGAAGTATTCCCCGCACCATGACAACTGTATCCCTGGAGGGTTTTCTCTGTCTCCTGGGGTATCCATATGACTTCCAGGTATACCTGCGTCTCAGCCACATGCCAGCTCCTGGGAGGAAACCTTGCTGTTCTCTTTTTCATACTTTTGTGGAACTCATTATGAGGCCTTGCACATAGCAAATGGCTGATAAGTAAACATGAAGTTTGGGAATGGATGACTTTAGTTTTAACACCCTATGCAGTTTTGAGGTGCACATAGTGCCTGCCAGCCCATTCAGCCGTCCAGGACTATTGCGGCCCAGAGTACATACAGTTCAGATTGGAGGGCTAATAGGCATGAATTCAAATTCTTTCTGGGCCATTCGGTGGCCATTTAGACAGTTGATAGAGACCAAGTAAGAAGAATCATACACAGTATCTAGCAGTTAGACTATCTTGGTTAGGATAATGGCTAATTCCATGTGTCCACTTGACTGCACTCAGGAAGATTCAGACAGCTCACTCAATATTGTTTCTGATGTGTCTTTGAAGAGGTTCATTTTGTCTAATGAACCACAAGGCTGTCAAGTCTCATTGTCAGGAAAGACAGTTGGATGGTCCAGGGTTTGCATGGGGTCCAGGAGCTGCATTTTACTTGTTACTGGAGAGTCTGCTTCAGATGATGCTTTTTAAGTAGCAGGAATAAGGAATAAGCAAATAAACTTTTTGTTTGTTTGCTTGGTTTTTTTTTTTTTTTTTTTTTTTGAAGACAGGTTTTCTCTGTTTAACAGTCCTGACTGATCTAGAACTCACTTTATAGGCCAGGCTGGCCTCAAACTCACAGAAATCTGCCTGCCTCTGCCTCTTGAGTGCTGAAATTAAATATGCCACCATCACTCGGAGTGAATAAATGTTTAAAAAATATTAGAAATGCTGATATGTACATGAAAAAAGGCCAAAGCATCCTGACTTCTCTACCACGTGCCAGCATCAGGAGAAGGAGCCCCAGCCAGGGAGAGATTCTTGCTGCAGAGAACAACAGGTCTTCTGTCATTTTACCTCTATCCAAAGAAAAGTGACCCTGTGGCTCCCTAGACGGTGTCCTGTGTATTACCATCACTATAAGAACAAGGCCAGTGTCTTACTTCTCCAGGCATCTTTCAGTGGTTAGTGGGACCTTAGTGGCCATCCTGTGTGTGGAGGTCCACACCACTGTGCTCTGTCTTCTGTCTGACCTCAGTTCTTCCTTCCAGGAAGCCTTCCTTTTTTCCTTCTCCAGCCTGACGTGTGGCCTCACTCATTATCCGTTGACATGTAGCCAGTGTTATCCATGCAGCAGCCCCTAGGGCTTCCCATCTGGAAGATTAGATCTAAGAAGTGAGGTCATTTGGGTTTT
This sequence comes from Sigmodon hispidus, assembly GCA_004025045.1. Lineage (NCBI taxonomy): Eukaryota > Metazoa > Chordata > Mammalia > Rodentia > Cricetidae > Sigmodon > Sigmodon hispidus. The sequence continues at coordinate 19,586 of PVIH01012942.1, read as the reverse complement.
AGCAGACCCATGGAGATAGATCAAAAGTGAGCTCTTCAAGGCATCCCTTCAAGGGGGCCTATCAGAAACTGTCATGAAGCAATGTTCAGAAGGAAAAGCAGGGAGGATTGCTGGAGACGGCAGGAAACCATATGAGTTGTGTCATTCTTGGATTTGAAAAGCGCACATCAAATTAAACCAAAGTGCCTACTATATGTCATATGCTCCAAGGAGTATATGGAAAGTACAAGGCATGTGTCTCCAAGGAAACCAGTCATGGATAGTATCATCACATATACATCAGTGGTTAGGCTGGCAGTCTTCAGGCAGAAGATTCCAGAGTAATGTCATCTCACATCCAAGAGATTAGACTGTCTGGGCAGTGATGGTACACACCTTTAATCCAGCATTTAGGAGAGAGAGGCAGATGGATCTCCAGGTTTGAGGCAAGCCTGGCCTACAGAGTGAGTTCCAGAACAGTCAGGGCTGCACAGAGAAACCTCAAGGGGTGGGGCGGGGTTGGGGAGGCATACTGGACAGCATTGTGGGATACAGCTCAGTTGGCAGAGTGCTTGCCTAGAATGCATGAAGCCTGACAGGATGTCCACTTCATAAAGAATATGAGCTTCCAGATATGGCTCAGGTCTCCTTGTGCACAACAGAAAGGTGGGTGCAATGTTTGTCTAAGGCTGTTGGGGGAAATGGGAAGAGGACTGGAACGTAAGCTTTGTGAAGTAACACATGCATGCCACAGGACACACGAGGAAGCACAGGCAGACGGATAGCAGTAGACAGAGGCTGGTGTGTTCTTGGGTCCATCCACAGAGATCACATGCGGAGTGACCTGTGAAGGTCCATCCTTGCACCTGTGTCCAGGCACTGGTCACCTGCAGGTCCTCGCTGTCTTAGATCTTCAACTTGAGGTCTAGCATGCTCTAAACACTGCTCTCCTGGTAAGGGGACACAGCCAGCTTAGGGCTAGGTAGGGAGGAGGTGGGGGACCGAGGAGGGAGTTCTCATTCTATTGTCACTCTAAGTCCAGTAGTAGAGGGCATGGTGACCAGTGGCAAATGAGTCATTGCCGCCTCCAAGGTGTATGCAGCTGTCAGGCCGTGAAAAAATAGATAGTTCTGCATGGTGGGGGACAGGAACCCCGACAGAAGGGGAGGCTGTGCGGGGGCTAGAGCAGGGCAGCAGGAGAGTGACAGATAGCACCAAAAAGAGCTAAAGGCTCTTAAACACCGAGAGTCATAGGCCAGTTTTCCATGGAGAGCCACATTCTGCAACCCTCGGAACTTTAGGGGCTCATGAAAGCACACACTGCTGCAGCAGTGGGGAGCCCCATACCATGAATGTCAATCTCCCCTTTGTCTTACCAGACCCCATAGCTCTCTGGGCTCTATTGCTGCAAAAGTGAGATGTGGAAACCTTAATATTACTGTTATGAGGTGGTCTCCATGCATGGGGACTGGGCTTGCCAGGGCTATGGCAGGGCAGCTGGATTCTTTGGCAGACTACACCTTCAAGTGACCTGCCCAGGCTCTGCCGGCTTTTTCCATATTTACCCATGAACTTTCCTTTAAACAATCTAGAGGAAATACTCTCAGCCCCAGATGGCCAGGATGCACGTGTCTGACGCTTTTTCCAGGGAGGGAGCTGCTGCTAGGCCGGAGGTGCTGGTCACAGGAAGGAAACCTAACCCTCCCCATCAAGGAAGCAATAATCCCACCTCGCTTTGCTTGAATGGCGAAAGCAGTGCATCCTCTTTGCCCGCCCGCCCGCCGTGGCAGGCCATGTCTGCAAACCATGACCCCTAAATCCTCTGGGACACCCCTTTTCATGCAGCAGTAAACAAGCAACCACAGCCTCCCTCCCTTGCTGCCCAGAGAGTGGAGGGGGCTTTGGATTCACTCTTTCTAGAACATTCTTTTTCAGCCTAATTTACAGGGCAATACTTTAGCTTCACAGGATTTTTTTTTTTATATTTATTTTTATTTTATATGAATTGGTGTTTTGCCTGCATGTATAACTGTGTAAGGGTGTCAGATCTTGGAATTACAGACAGTTGTTAGCTGCCATGTGGATGCTGAGAATCGAACTCAGGGCCTCCGGAAGAACAGTCAGTGCTCTTAACAGGATCTTACCTTTTACTGTCCTTGAAGTATTGAGGAGGAACAATGATGTAAAGGTGTGGGCATTTTAGATACTTCTCTTCTGGGACCCATGGCCCCCTTGAGTTAATCCAAGTGCTGTGATAGGCTCTCTGGACTGTCAGCTCACAGTCACTGCTGTAATCAGTCACTACCAACACTGCCAACAGATGGCGTGGACGGTGGAGGCCAGTGGCCCTAGCATGGTAGGGCTGTCACCTTTTCAGGCCAGGAAAGAAGGCCTGTCCCAGGTCTCTCCCTGCGTCAGTGCTTTGCTGGCATCATTGGCATGACGACTCAGTGTATCAGTTTCTTGTTTTGGTGTCTGCTACCTTATCTACATGGCATCCTCGTGTGTGTGTGTGTGTGTGTGTGTGTGTGTGTGTGTGTGCAAATTTCACTTCTTTTGGGACACCAGTCATATGGGATTGTAGATCACTTTAATTACAGAATCTTAAAGTGACTGTCCTTGTAAAGATCCAATATTTTCCTTCCTTCTTTCCTTTCTCTCTCTCACTCTTTCTTCAAAGACTCTATTTCTTTTTCTATTTTTTAAAGATTTATTTATTTATTATGTATACAGTATACAGAATAGGGTACCAGATGTCATCATAGATTGTTATAAGCTACCATGTGGTTGCTGGGAATTGAACTCAGGGTCTCCGGAAGAACAGTCAGTGCTCTTAACCTCTGAGCCATCTCTCCAGCCCTAAAGACCCAATTTCTATGTAAGGTTATATTTGGAGATCCTAGGGGACCTGAACTTCAATGTATAAGTTTGCAGGGGTGTAAGGTATAACACAATTCATCCCCTAGTTCATATGTAGGGATCCCACAAAATAATTGGGATGTAGTTGTAACTCAGGTTGTCAGGCTTGGTGGTAAGGACCTTTACCCACATCATAGGGGCTGCCTGTGTGTCCTGTTCTCAGGAGAACATGTGTGACCTCAGGTCACAGTGGCCTGTCCCTGCAGAAGGCACCCAGTATCCCAGCTCTTAGGGAAGTTTTGCATTGTCATCTATGGAAGAACCTCTTGCCACCAATCCCTGTGCTTGTGACCCACTGGGCAATCCCTGCTGAGCCAACTTAAGGACACAACATATTTCTCTGTGGGGAAACTAGGAGCATGTAGAAGAGGAGTTCTCAGCACAGGGGTGTGGCAGTTGTCCTCTGTGTCCTCCGAACATGCTATCCAATGACATGATGGCCAGAGAAAGCTGGGTCACCAGGCTATCCCCATGTAGGACTTACCACAGTCAGAGCCTGCCACATCTCAGTCTTGCTGACATGAAGAAAGGTGAGCTTCCTCTGGATAAGCCAGCAGTCAGCTGTAGTAGGAAGTCACCCCTCTGGTACCCTGCAGAAGGGCATGGAGAGGAGCCGAGAGACCACACCCCAAGGTTGGCTTCACATCACACTGAGTGGGGATGCTGAGTAGGAACCCAGAGAGCAGTCACAACAGCCTGAAGAAAGGGACCGTTTCTCTCACAAAACAGCCTGGAAGAAAACAGATAGAGCTAGGAAATGGCTTCGATCCAGAACCCGGATTAACTGTGAGGTATCATCTCATGTGGGGCCCTGAAACTAAACACAGAACGTTGTGAAAACGTGGGCAATGCGAAAGGGCCTCTGAGTGTACAGTTACCAAGACTGAAAACAAATGTGTAACAAATCAGACACATTTCTGCCAGTTTGTCTGTGTTGCACCATGTGACTACACTGTAGTCTTGGTTCAGAACATGCAACATGCAGTATGTGGTGCATGATGTCATACCATACAACACTAACAAATGCTGCCTGAGACACCTCAGTTCAGGCTCCAGACTGTTCTGTGCCAGAATTTGCAGTGTTTATTTTGATCACAAACTCTCTCGATCTTCTAGAAACAACAGTTTAATTACGAGAAGCAACAACCTAAACTATTTTCCGTCATCGCTCCTGAGCATGAGAATATCAAATGAGCTAACCTTCAGAATGTGTGATGTTAGAATGTTACACTTCAAAGTTCCTGGTTGAGTTGTGGATTTGAACTTCATTAAAATATGTGTGTGTGATGTGCACACGTGTGTATACTTAAATCAGTAGTTCCCAACCTTCCTAATGCTGCCACCCTTTAATACAGTTCCTCATGGTGTGGTGACCCCCAACTATAACATTATCTGTTGCTACTTCATCACTCTAATTTTGCTACTGTTATGAATCATAATATTGATATCTGATATGCAGCATATCTAAGAGGTGATCCCCAAGGGGCTGTGACCCAAAGGTTGACAACTGCTGCCTTAAATGAATCTGGCTTCAGATGAGGTCAGAATTTCTTTTCTTTTTTAATCTTTTTTTATTTAAAAAGTTTTTTCCCCATACCGACCACTGCTCCCCCCTTCCCCGCCTCCCTCATCCCCACATCCCCTCTTCAATTCCCCAGGGAGAGCAAGGAATCCCAAGGTGAGTCATTTAGGTCTGGTTTATGCAGTTGAGGTAGGTCTGAGTTCCTCATCCCAGTATCAAGGCTGAGTAAGGTGTTCCTCTGTAGGGAATGGGCTCTGAGCTGTCAGTTCATGCACCAGGAATAAACTTTGATCCTACTGCAAGAGGCTCCACAAACTGCCCATGAAATTTCCTCAGCTGTAATTTCAGATCAGAGAATTCCCAATAGCTCCAGTCATCCATCTCTATGAGTCTCCTCCTCATGATCCTGATGCCTTTGCTCATATACTCTCTCCTCTCTCTATTTAGCTAGACCTGGTGCTTAGCTATGGATCTCTGCTTCCGCCTCTGTCAGTTGCTGGATGAAGGTTCTATAATGGCAATTAGGATAGTCATTCATTTGATTGTAAGTGAAGTCCTGTTTAGGCGCCATTTCCACTATTTCTTGGCATCATAGCCAGGGACATCTTGTGAGTTCTTGGGTATTTCCCTAGCCCCATGTTTCTCTCTAACTCCACAATGGCTCCCTCTATCATGCTATCCATTTCTTTGTTCTCCCTCTCTGTTGCTCCTCTCACTCAACCATCTCCTTTTCTCATTATTTGTTCCCACCTCTCCTTGTTCGCTCCCTGTTATGGTCCCAATTTACTCAGGAGATCTTCTCTATTTCCCCTTCCTGAGGAGAATCCATGGATGCCTCTCTTAAGTTCCTCCTGTTACCTAGCTGCTCAGGGATTGTGGATTGTAACCTGATTATCCTTTGTTTTGTGACTAAAATCCACTTAAGAGTGGACACTAAGAACAACAATTGATAAATGGGACCTCCTACAACTGAGAAGCTTCTGTAAGGCAAAGAACACGGTCAATAAGACAAAACGACAGCCTACAGAATGGGAAAAGATCTTCACCAACCCTATATCTGACAGAGGACTGATCTCTAAAATATATAGAGAACTCAAGAAACTAGAGGCCAAAAACCCCCCAAATAATCCAATTTTAAAATGGAGTTCAGAGCTAAATAGGAAATTCTCAACAGAAGAATTTCAAATGGCTGAAAGACACTTAAAGAATTGCTCAACATTCTTAGATATCAGAGGAATGCAAATCAAAACAACTCTGAGATACCATCTTACACCTGTCAGAATGGCTAAGATCAAAAACACAGATGACAGCCTATGCTGGAGGGGATGTGGAACAAGGGGAACACTCCTCCATTGCTGGTGAGAATGTAAACTTGTACAGCCACTTTGGAAATCAGTATAGTGGTTCTTCAGAAAACTAGGAATCAATCTACCCAATGATCCAGCAATATCACTATTGTTTATATACTGTGAAATTTGTAGGCAAATGGATGGACCTAGAGAGTGTCATCCTGAGGAAGGTAATATAGACCCAGAAAGATAGGCATGGTATGTACTGACTCATAAGGCCATAATTTCTAATAACTTCTGGAATAGCCCTGGATATATACTTCTCCCGTTTTACACCGACATTGTCCCTTCCATTCCTAGGTTAGTCTTTGATCTACCTCAGTAATTGAGAACACTTTTTCTTCCATATTAGGTAGGAAGACAGAATGAGATACATGTGGCTATGAGTCATATCTGTTTCCTGTGCAGTAAGATCCGCTGGACTCCACACTCAGACTCCTAAGTCACATGTCCATTTGAGAGCATTCCCTTTCTGTGGACTGCATTCTATGTTCACTTCTAATAAACCTGGACTTTCAATTCTACTCTGTTCTTGTTGGACTGTTTGCTCGAAATACAAAGAACCTGGACACTGATCATGAGGTACACTGGAGACTTCTTCTAGAAACACTGGAAGAAAGAAGTGGTGGGGCTGGAGAGATGGCTCAGAGGTTAAGAACACTGACTGTTCTTCTAGAGGTCCTGAGTTCAATTCCCAGCAGCCACATGGTGGCTATGACCCTTTTCTGTATACTGTATATGTAATAAATTTAAAAAAAATCTAAAAAAAGAAGGAAGTGGCTAAGAACCTTTCCAGTCCATTCCCCACAAGCCTGACTTCCTTTGCAGCTATAAACTCATGCATATGTACAAATAAAATACAAGAACAGGAGGACAGTATCCAGAATATGTACAGAACTACCATAAAGCAACAACAACAATAAAAATATGACCCAACTAAAAACAGGTCAAGGTCTTGCATGGTAGTTCCTTCTGGTGGTTCCTATACACCTGGAAAGACACTGAGAGGCGAGGCGAGAGGGAAATGCAAATCAAGGAAACAGGGAGGGGCGGGGCCTGTGAGGTGGCTCAGTGGGTAATGCAGTAGGTATTTTTGGACCACCAGCCCCCAAATCATGACACTGAGACTTATTAGCTATGAATGCTTGACCTTATCTTACGCTTTTCCTACTAGCTCTTATAACTTATTTTAGCCTATTTCTCTTCATCTATGTTTTGCTTCAGGGATTTTCACCTTTCTTTCATTCTGTAAGTCCTACTTTTCTGTTTTCCCATGTCTGGATGGCTGGAGGCTGCCTGCTTGGCTGGACCCAGGTATCTCCTCTTTTTCTTCTCTTGAGCCTAGATTGCCTCTGCCCGCCAGCCTTGCCTTTTCTCTACTGCCTAGCTATTGGCTGTTCAGCTTTTTATTAGAGCAATCAGGTGCCTTAGGCAGGCAAAGCAAAACATCTTTAGTTGTTAAACAAATGTAACATATTTTTGTAACACATCTTTGCCTAGTTAAACAAATGGAAAACAAGCAAATGCAATACACATTTACATATTAAATATATTCTGCAACATAAACAAATGTAACACATCTTTACATAGTTAGTAATATTCAGTAACAGGGTAAAGGTGCCTGCAGTCAGCCTAATAACCTGAGTTTGATCTTCAGGACCTATACAGTGAAAAAAAAAAAGAATCAACTCCTGCAAGTTTCTTCTTCTGACAGACAGACAGACAGACACACTAAAAAACTTTCTTTACAATAATGGAAAAAACCTTAGTAACTCCTCACTAGGTCGAACAGTGTTCACAGTTGCACAATGCATGCTAACCAGAAGGCAGGAGTGAGCAGAGTATCCCCAGTAACAGAGGCACAGATGGGCAGAAGGTGGTGTGCAAGGATGCAACAGGGTTATTACTCAGCCATAGGAAGAAGTGACATACTACCATGCTACCACAGAGATCACCACTGTGTGGTTAGTGAAATGAGCTAGATGCAAAAGGTCAAGCCTGGATGATCCCATGAGATGAGACACTTCACAGACAGCAAGTAGAACAAAGATCAGCAGCAGCCGAGAGAATTAGCAGTCAAAAGGACAGGGTGTCAGCAGAAAGATGACAAAGCATTGGAAGCACATGCGTATCGGTGTGCAGACTTATGCCTCTGAACTACATGCTTGAAAAGTGTTAAAAATGAGGCTGGAGACACAGCTTTGCGATTAAGACAGGTTGTTCATCAGAAAGACCCGAGTCTCATTACCCACAGGAGCAGCTCATGACTGTGAAACCCCAGCTCCTGGGAATCCAGCACCCTTTTCTAGCCTCCACAGGCACCTGCCCACACACACACACACACACACACACACACACACAGTGACACATATGCATATACAGATAACATTTAAAAAGTCTTTTAAAAAAGTTACAAAGGTCATTTGGCATGGTCTCCAAGCAGTGGCTTAATTTGTGAGCTTGGCAGGACTTAGAATCACCTAGGAGACCAACCTCTGCGTATGTCTGAGAGAGAGTTCAGTCAGGTGAGAAGAGCCACTTTAACTGTGGGCAGCACCATTTCCCAGGCTGGGGCCTGCACTGCAAAAAAGGGACAAAGAAAGCTGAGCACCGGGCGTCCAGTCACCGGTTTCAGTTGACTGCAGACGTGCTCAGGGGCCTTGGGAGCCTGTTACCACGCTTCACCCCTGCGATGGATGACAGTCCCGAGCTGTGAGCCAAACAAAGTCTTCCTTTCTGTCCAGATTGTGTCACATTAACAGTGTGAAGCGGCCAGTGTGAAGGAAGTGTTGCAGTGGAGTGAGTGGGAGGAGGCTGGCCTACTGTCTGGCACCCTTCCCCTGTGGTCGCAGATGTAGCTCCTTCAGGCACTGGCCTCCTGCATGGAAACCACTTAAGAGTCGGGAGGGAAACTCAGGTTGAGTCATTTTTGCAGGATGTGCACAGCCAGGGCAGGACCCCCAAACTTGGCAGCCTCGGAGGAAATGATTTTGTTTTGCAGCCTCCTCTGTCACTTAGATGCTCATCAGGGACAACTGTGTTTCCTATCTTAAGACATTTGCAAACGGGGCGTGCTGGCAAGCACTTCTGAGCACTTCGGCAAACATATCCGGGAGGAGCCGCCATGCTCCAGCTCTGGGGCCCGGTCTTTTCACAGGAAAAGACTGCAGCTGTCAGGAAGCCTGGGGTCTCCTAGGTTGCTTTCTGGAGTTGACCTGAGCTTTAAAAAAAAAAAAAAAATGTAGCAGAATGGAGAGGGCTACCCGTTCTCCAAAGGGTGCTCACCCCACCTGCTCCCCATGAAGCCAAGACTGGCACAGGGGATCCTATCTGTGCTTGCTTGGGCTTCAACCTCTGCTTTTCTCTTCCCAGGTGCCCAGAAACCCCAAGATCTGCTCATGGGTTTCCTCAGAAAAGTGCCCTGCAGCACTGGAGGCCTGTAACAGGCTCAGCCCCTCCGGGGTCTCCTCACAGCCACATTTCAAGGCCACAGCTGTCACATCCTTCCCCACCCCACACACACCAGAACTGCCGAGGACAGTATCCACATGGGCATCTCATTATCCTCTGACGCAGCCTGCTGGACCCTCTCTTCCCTCTGTTAAATGCAAACCCAAGCATCAGAACTCTTAGAACTGCTGTGTAGCCATCAGAGTCTTAGGAGCCATGCGGGTGAGGGCGCAGGGTGAGCAGTGGCGGGGTGGTCCACGGGACCACATGGGTTAACTGGGTACTGTAAGAAAAACTCGCTTACACAGTTGGTGACAAGCACCTACGTCAGGCAGGCTGATGGCTTTCCACGATCCTCAGCTCCCTCCCCAGGGAGGAGGCGTGTTCTGCCTTGTCCATTATTCCTGTGGTCACCTGCTATCTATCACTTGGCCAGGAGCCAAGGACACAGGGCGTTCTTCCCGGAACCTGCCAGGGCTGGAGCGGCTAAGGTCAAGAGCCAGGTACACCAAGGGGGAGCTGAGATTTTAAAGCAAAGAGCTGTGGGAGAGGATGGGCCACTCGGGGTGGATCCATACTGTGGGAGAGGACAGGCCACCCTGGGGTGGTATCCAGGGTTAGCAGTGGGGGGTTATGGGTGGAAACCACAGTGTGTTTCACAGTGGAGAGTCCTGGCCCTTCTGGCCTCTCTTCCCACGAAGCTCTGCTTAGTTATGTTAAAGGCAGTGACTGGACTTGCAAGGCCAGCCCTCAGGGAGAAAAATCATTATTTTTCAGCAGAAATATCTTCAGTTACTCTTCCAAGAGTGTCTTGCTCTCTCTTCCCCCATGGGTGAGCTCACAGTACTGGAGCAACCAATGCAGCCTTGAGACCCTTCACCAGCAGACCTACTAAGCTGGCGCCCCAATGAAAGAGGCTCCCCCCACATCTTCCCCAGTGAAGGTCCACTCACGCTCTTTCTCAGGCCTCCTGTTTTAGTCTCTACACCTTCTCCTCTGCTGGATGCTCTGTTAGGGAGCCCCAGGGTTCTGCGCTGGCCTCAGTCAGTTCTCTCTGAAGCACACCTTGCCCTTGCTAGCCACACAGGGACTTTACTGCTATTGCTCTGTCTGGCCTCTGAGGACCTGCCAATTAGCCTCACTGCTTCCAAATCCCGGCTCTGCCAGTAACTTCTAAGTCTACCATCGGGATTCAGTTTTTAAAATTTAATTATTTATTTGCACAGCTACCTCACAGACTGTGCCAGGCAGCATCAAGCAACATTTACTTAGTCAACTGGGCCCAGCTCTGTCGAATGTCCTCTTATTTTTATTTATTTTTTTAACCTGTTAAGTTTCTGAATCTATGACCATTTGTGATACCGAATGTCTTCCCAAGGTGTAGTGCAGACCTTTACCCACAGAGATCTGTGTCCCTAGGAGTGTTGCAGGCACAGATATGCTGGGCCTCTCCCTCCTTCCAGTGGGCATAAAAGATGTGGGCAAGTTCTACTGTAGTCTGCACAGCCCCAAGGCCAAGGGCAAGTAGCCTCTGGGTACTTTTTGGGAACAGTGGGTTCTTGGATTATGTGAGTGCTCTGCCTGTGTGAGTGTTCTGCCTGTGAGTGCTCTGCCTGTGTGAGTGCTCTGCCAGTGTGAGTGCTCTGCCTGTGTGAGTGCTCTGCCAGTGTGAGTGCTCAGCCTGTGTGAGTGCTCTGCCTGTGTGAGTGCTCTGCCTGTGTGAGTGCTCTGCCTGTGTGAGTGCTCTGCCTGTGTGAGTGCTCTGCCTGTGTGAGTGCTCTGCCTGTGTGAGTGCTCTGCCTGTGTGAGTGCTCTGCCTGTGTGAGTGCTCTGCCGGTGTGAGTGCTCTGCCTGTGTGAGTGCTCTGCCTGTGTGAGTGCTCTGCCTGTGTGAGTGCTCTGCCTGTGTGAGTGCTCTGCCTGTGTGAGTGCTCTGCCTGTGTGAGTGCTCAGCCTGTGTGAGTGCTCTGCCTGTGTGAGTGCTCTGCCTGTGTGAGTGCTCTGCCTGTGTGAGTGCTCTGCCTGTGTGAGTGCTCTGCCTGTGTGAGTGCTCTGCCTGTGCCTGTGTGAGTGCTCTGCCTGTGTGAGTGCTCTGCCTGTGTGAGTGCTCTGCCTGTTTGAGTGCTCTGCCTGTGAGTGCTTTGGGGTGTCTTGTGATTATAGCTCTAGCTTTTGATGCTTGGAAGAAATTTGTGTCGCCCCCATTAAGTTCATGTACACAGAACACATTCTGCATCAGGATCTCGGTGGATCCGAATGATCACTGGCCCCTGTCCCTGACATTGCTATTGTCCTCAACTCCACTATTTAGTAGGGAGATCCTATCATCGTCAAGCTTTTAAAAATGAGCATTAATTCCTGAGTAATCTAGCTGGTTCCCAAACCTTCTTTACCGATGCATCGAAACAATGCCAAAGCGGAGGCTAACTGCTGAAGCCAGTGGTCGTGCCCCATAGGTCCACCGGTCTGTAGATCCAGACTAGTGCAGTGAGCTTCACGGGGAGGGAGGATCACTATGCTTGTAGCTCTTGTCAGCATAGGGCCCGAGGAAAGGCTGCCCAGGATCAGCAGGCAACAGGCCAGGTGTCCTGTGATGTGAGAACTGTCACCTTGTGTTTGGCCTGAGGAAACTGATGCTCAGAGGATTTAAGTGATACATTGAGTTTTCTTGTTTGGAGCTAATTTTTAGACTTAGCCTTCTAACGCTGGTGGGGGTCGGTGGGGAGGCCCCTGTCCCGCCTCCATTGGTGATAGCTGAAGTGCAGTGTCCACCAAACTCACACCAGCTGCTTCTGCCTGCTTTTTCACTGACTTCTGTACTTCCGTCCCTTTTATTTTATGTGATGGCACGACTGGGCCACACCTCCAGCCTTTGCCTTCCACACTAACACATGCCATTAATAAAATAAACCTCAGTTCAGCCTCCCTCCACCCGGTCTCCGGTACCTGCCACAGGATTAGAAAAGGCCTCAGCTGACCCAGGGTGGCAGTCACTAATGACAGAGATGACCTTCTAGAGCCATAATGGGACCTGTGGAGCTTGGTTTGTAGAGGAGAAACGAACCCTAAACAAGGCTCTGCACCTCCTGGTGAGCGGCCAGCTGTTGATGCTTCTGTGGCTGGACATGACTTGGGAGGCAGGTACTGATATTAATGCCATCCTTCGAGTGAGAAGATGAAAGTCCATACAGAAAGAACTTTGCCTTAGGCCAACAAGCAGCTGGATGGGCTCAATTCCAACTTGACCAACACCAGGTGAAACGGCATGAAACCGTTTAGTTGCAGGCCTGTCGTGTCACCAGGGCATGGCACACTGTCAGTGTGACAGGCTGACAGGGCCCCATCCACACATTACCAGCACCAACAGTGCTGGCCCCACCCAACTCATAGAAAGCCTAAGAGGAACAGCAGGATGTAGCTGAGTACCCTCAGCTCTGCTCTTTCTGCAGGCAGAGTGGGTCAAAACCCCAGCTCTTCAAAGGTCTACAAACTGAGGATTCTATCATTAGATGCTCTGACTCTCCAGCTTGCAAACTACAGACAGACCTTGGAGGCTTCTCTGCCTCTCAGAACTTCAGGTAACAACTTCTAATAAATTCTGCTTCTAATAAAACCGGGATTGTGTCTCCTCCATGCAGAAGGCAACTACCCTCAGCCAGTCAGGCACTGGGTGCTATGGACTTACTAACTGAACAGTGTCCATTAGGACTCACCAGGCTGGGTGATGGTGATGTAGGTCTTTAATCCCAGCACTGGGGAGGCAGAGGCAGGTGGGTCTCTGACTTCGAAGCTAGCCTGGCCTACAGAGTGAGTTCTAGGACAGCCAGGGCTACTCAGAGAAACACAGTCTCAAAAAGAGACTCACTAGTTGCTCAGGAGGGTACAGTGGTCCTTGCCACTTGGGGCAAGAGGTCGCTCTCAACAGCAACGGTGGGCGCCATTGCGTGACAGCTGGTAAGCGGGTGTGAGACAAAAACTAACAGGATGAAATTTACTCCTCATTGGAGACTTACAGCTATGCCTTTGAAACTCAAGTTTTTAAAACAAACCTATTGTCATGGTAACCCTCTTAAAACAAGATCCAACCTGGCTTGGAGGATCTGCAGGGTAATTATAATAGTGCTTTGTATTTCGCTCCAGCTTTCTTCTGAGGGGGTTAATGGACTTCACTCATTAAGTTCCGCAAACTCTCTGAAGTCTTCAGGGGACAGATACTATTAAACCCATTTTACAGATGCACACACTAAGGAACAGCAGGTTAAGTGGCTGTGCCACTAACTGGCGGCTTAGCCACGAGCAAGTCTAGACCAGAGCAGGTCTCCTCTTGCTTCCTGTCGTCTTCACTCACGACCGCCATGCTGGCTTTGGAAAGGCCTCCATCATTTTTTTTTTTTTTTTTTTTTTTTTTTTTTTTTTTTTTTTTTTTTTTTTTTTTTTTTTTTTTTTTTTTTTTTTTTTTTTTTTTTTTTTTTTTTTTTTTTTTTTTTTTTTTTTTTTTTTTTTTTT
>PVIH01012941.1:41989-61074 GCA_004025045.1 Sigmodon hispidus | reverse complement strand
ATCAATCTGCTGCCTGGCATGAAGAGGCCCAATCAGGCTATGGGGAAAAATTATAGCTAATGCCTCCATCCTGTATGGATGGTGGCCAACTATATTAAAAGATAGTTCTGGCCCTATGCCATCCCAACCTAAGATGGCCCCCTTTTGTAAAGGGACACAGATAAATAATCTAGCCCTGCCATGGACTGGATGTCAATCTTGGGGTGTAAGGTGGGCTCTTTCAAATGTATCTACCTTTTCACCTACTTTAGGTACACACTTCCTTAATCAGACCCTTGAGACTGTTAATTCAAATCCCTTTGATCAATGGCTTTTGTGCGGGATTAAGGGGAGTTGTGCGGATTTTACACCCATGATAATGATAGGAGGAGGAAGGGGAGAAAAGGGACAATTAGAATATGATTACACAGGAACCCGGGGAAAGACTCTGCAGGGAGGTCAAAATTCAGGGTCATTTAGCTGGAGTATGGATCAAGCTAAGTATACACCTTTTGCTTCAAGGGATTATTCCCCTTCCCCCGTGTGTGTATGCCCCCCTTTTATTTGGATAGTTAGTAATAGTTTAATATTAGCAGTTAATGGGAGCTTGGATTGTAGCTTGGGAAACTGCTTTTATGCCTTGTGCTGGGACGCTCAGAAATATCCCTTGGCCATAGTTACCCATATGCCCCGCTTTGTACCTGTCCCTGTGGAGACAGCTGGAAGCCTTACATTATTTAGAGCCAGGAGAGATTTTGGCATTTCAGCCATTATCGTGGCCATTGTTGCCACCGCAGCAGTAGCCGGCTCGGTTACAGCCTAAGCCATGGCATTGTCCTCTTCTATTCAGACAGCACAGACGGTTAACGATTTATCTAACCCCTGTGTCTATAGCCTTGGACCATCAAAGTTCAGCTAACACACAAATCCAAGGTGGTAAACCAACGAATTGATTTGGTCCAGGAGCAACTAGATATTTTGTGGCAGATGGCCCAGTTGGGGTGTGAGCAAAAATATCCTGAATTGTGTGTGACCTCTATTCAGTATGAGAATTTTACCAAGGCAGCTAATTTGTCGAGGAGCCTCTCTCAATTTATTTTGCACAACTGGATGGCAGAATTTGAGCAGACCTTGAGAGATCTAAGAAGGGCCATTATTCAAGTGAATTCCACACGCCTGGACTTATTGATGACAAAGGGATTTACATCCTGGATTTCCTCAACCTTTTCCCTCTTCAAAGAATGGGTGGGGGTTGGATTGTTTGGGACTGTACTCTGCTGTGGGCTGGTGCTGGCTCTATGGCTGGTCTGTAGGCTCAGGGCTCAAACTAATAGAGACAAGGTGATGGTTACTCAAGCACTTGTAGCTTTGGAGCAAGGAATCTCCCCTGATGTTTGGTTATCCATGCTTAAGCAATAGGTCCCTGGCCGCTCAGCTCTTGCACACTCGGAGCTTGTTCTCATTGCATGAGATAGAGTGAGCATGCATTAGCAGCCCAACAGAGTTGCATGGTTACAAATGCAGTAGATTGGCCTTGCAGCACTTAAAAGGCTAAATCTAGGGAGATATGTCATCTGGAATGAAGGTTGTGTGCCCAAGTCACCTTCCCCCGGGAAAAATGCCACAAAGCCAGGCCAACATCTCTTCCGGTGAGGAACCTAGGAGATATGTTGCGCACGGCTTTTCTTCTATTCACTGGGGCAATGACCTCTGTCTCCACTCATTTTTAGGGTGTCCTGTTGCTTCATAATTTATAAAAAAAGGGGGAGATGTGAGAAGTCGCACTCACTGCCACCATTCCAACATGGCGGCGACATCCTGCGCTCTAATGTAGACTGCGCAGGTGCAAGGGGAATTTCCACTCCTTGTGCTCTGCCTCTCCCATGGTGTCACCTCACCCGTTGGAGCTACAGCCAATCTGAGTCTGACACGTCCTAGGCAGGGGCCAGTTTCCTATATAAGGGATGGGTTTTAGCCATTTGGAGTCTCCATCTTGTAACCTTATGCTCTCCCTCTCAAGACGCATTAAAAAGCTTTTCTGCAGAAGGATCCTACGTGTGCCGCGTCGTTCTTGCTGGTGAGACAGTAGCGCGGGACATATATATATGTTTACAGTTACTTCATTAGGATTTAACCATTGTTTAGTTTACAGGACCCCACAGAGATACCATCACCCACAGATCAGCATGAAGCAACTCAATGAAAGAACTATGTCCCTTTCCCGATAAGTTGGTCATCCAAGGTAGGGTTATGGTCAATTATCATTTTGGTACAATGGTTATAAGTTAATCTTAGGTAGAGGATAGAGTGATATTATAAAAAAAGAGAGAGAAAGAGAGAGAGAAAGAAAAGGGAACAGATAGGAGATCATTATACTTGCAAACAACTATTAAACAAAGGATGAATGAAAAATGAATTGACATGGTACAAATGTTTGTATATTGATACAAATAGGAAATCAATGTATATGTTTGATTTAGATAATATGTATATTGATACAAAGTTGAACATGGTACGAATGTTTGTATATTGACACAAACGGGAAATTAATCTATATGTCTGATTGGGATAATATATATTGATGCAAAGTTGAATGTATAATTGCCCTATTTTGCACGTGTCTACCTCTGTCTAAAATATTTTGCACAATGATGTGTATTAAGTGCATTGTCATTTCCATAATGCAATTTCTACCTCTAATTACTTATGATAGTCATAGCATTTATTGTACTATACACACGAGTTGTTCTATATAAATCTGTTTAGATATATTTTTATATATAATGATATATAATTAGGATATTGTTGTCATTTGATAAAAATGTGTATTTTGGTCAATTTTCCTAAGATTGTTATACTTGAAATTATTTGTAGGAGCTGTACACTCATTTTGGAATGCCTATTTTTACAATGTTAGCCTCACTTTCTTGGTTGATTGGGATCGCAGATTATGGTTGCTCAGATTTATCACCTAAAATCAGAATACTCAGCTCTTTTGGAAACATGTTAGAATACACCCAAAATAGATAGGTGTCTTCAACCACTTCATAGACCAAGAGCATATGACATTCAAGATTTTGTTATCTCAAATTTGGCCTTGAGAGACATGACAACTCCTGGCATCACCGTTCCTTTCTCAAGGTGGTGTTGAGCATCACAGACATCTTGCAAAGAGATTGTCTTGTTTGGTGAATAATGGCCTGAGGGGCAAAACGACTGCACTTGCCCCTACTGCTGTCAGCATGCTCACTGTCCAAAATAGACCTGCAGGATAAGGGATAGAGACTGCCGAAGCCTGCCTAGCCAGGATAAGACGATCCTACCAAAAAATACCCTGCTTCTATGAAAACTTGTCAGATATCCCAGGCCAGTAGCCACAAGGATGGATGCTCCCACTATACAGAGAAGTGGTAGATGACTATCCAGGTAATTAACTGACTTTGTCTTCTCCTAAATTCTGGAAGTTACTTCATGTTTCCAACTTTAGATATATATTTTCCTTCTCAGGTCTTGACGGTGTTGAAGATTAGATAGTTGAGGTTGTTACTTCACATTTCAGCAAAGACACTCAAGTGTTAGAACTCTATTGTTTAAGATAAACAGCCTTAAAGCAATCCCTGTGCATTTTCTCATATCAACATTTTAGATATTAAATTGTACTTTGTAGTTGTTGTTTGTTAGCAGTAGTTTGACCTCACTTATGTTAGTACCTTTCTCTTTCCCAGACACCGTCTTATGATGATCCCTATAGTATGTAGTTTTATACCTAGTTTAGAACCTTCCTATTTAGACAAAACAGGGAGATGTAGCGGGAAATCAGGAACTATATATGTGAACGATCGCGTCATAGGACTGGAGATGAGTGGGGCGTGGTTAACTGAAAAGGATTCCGGAAGTAGACCTTCGAGGGAGAGGACCAGGAAAGGAAGTCATCATTCTCTCACGAGAGTTCCCTGACCAGGTGCGCAGTTCGCCCCAGCTGCCCGGGAGTTTGGACGTACGGTGTGGGGATGAAGAATCTTCCTTAGAAAGGCTCCAGTGCGCTGCAACCTCATCCTGTCATCTTCTCTTAAAACCAGCTCTGTTTTGTAAGCAATTTTCACAAAATAAACCCCATTTAAAACATATCTCAGGGTGGGTTTTTACCGCGATAGTATGGTGTAGGCATGTCTTGTAAAGCCACAAATATTGGGCTCACAGTGGTGGCTTCCTCAATTGACACCTGGCTCAGGTTCCCCATGCATTCTAGCTACAAGAATTTCCCTAGTCAAGTTTTCAACTACTACATTCAACCTAGTTTAAGGACATTGATGTTTATCTGAATCAAAAGCAGCCATCATAACCTAACATTATTATTCAATTGTGTTGGCTTGTTTTATGTCATCTTGACACAATGTAGAGTTATCTGAAAAAAGGGTACTTCAATTGAGAAAATGCCTCTATGAGATATGAAATTTTCTTATTTAATAATTGATTGAGAAGTTTCTGCCAATTAGGGGTAGTGCCATCACTAGGTTGGTGGTTCTTATGTTTCCTCACATCAATAGTTACCTTAACTAGGACACCCAGGATACTGTTCTAGTTTTCTTATTTTATTATTAATTATGACTGATTTCTTTATGTCTTAATGTCTAATTTATAACTTAACTTAATCATATATATGTTACAGATATATGTGACATATATATATATATATATATATATATATATATATATATATGATACACACACACATACACACAGAAACACCACCAGAAAAGAGCATGACGTAGGTGTATTTGAATTTAGCACTACCTTATAACTTCAAGCACCCTTTTAGGATTATAGAAAATGTCCCTTACAGGTAAATGGGGTTCAGAGGTAATTGTACTTTAAAAAAAATTTTGTAGACCATATCAAACATTATGTGACATTTTAAAATATACAGTTCTAGGTATGAAATATGACTTAGTGTTTCTATTGTTGTGATAAAAACATAAACAAAGCAACTTGGTTGGATTATCCTACTTACACTTCCACATCACTGAAAGACATTAGGGCAGGAACCTGGAAGCAAGAACTGAGTTGGAAGCCATAGAAGAGTGCTACTTACTTATGTTCCTGACTCAGCCCTCCTCCATCAATCAATATATTTTCTAAAGTTAGCTTGACTTTGACATTTGGATCTAAGGATATATTACTTTGGAAAAAAAAAAGGTTATGTTTTAGTTTTAATAGAAGATGAGAACCTGTGGATTGCTCCCAAGCTAATATGATTTGATCAATAAAGACACCCTGAAAACAATGTCTGGAGGAAAGAGATGGCCACATCAGCTTCAAGGCTGTCCACTAAGATGATCCAGTCTTAAGATCCCATAAGATATCCAGAATCCCCCCCCCAAAAAAAAATATATATATATATATAGTTTCTAAAAACCTATGTCCACATTCTCAAAATATTGTTTATAAATTTTTTCCATCATACCTGGTTATTGGTCATAATCAGTCTTTTCCTAAGAAAAAAGAGGTACAGACTAGAGAAATTCTAACCTTCTTTGAATAGGGCTTAGAAGGTGATGCTGCTGGTAGAGTCATCATGAAGTAGAAGTTAGCTAAGAACCCAGATGGTGTAACTGAAGATCCATAAAAAAGATACCTGGGTAAACATTTCACAAGACTGAATGATAAAAACTTCAGCAATGGTGACAGCTGAGACATTAAGGAGTGAATATCATACAGTCATGGGCTATCATTAGCTTTTTCAATTGTCATTTACCCATCCTTCTAATGCACCCAGAAGCTAAGGTAGGCACCACATAGCATTACCAACATGTAGTAGTATCTTCTGCATTTTGCTATAAATTGATGTTCTTACTACTGTTTTTTAAAATAGTATTTTATAATTTCTTGTTGTTTCTATAGAAAATTCATACATCTGTTACCTTTTTGGTATATAATCTTTGTCCTAAACTAAGACTGTGTTCTTAGGTCATGGTTTTTCATATTTAACTATGTAATAAGCATTTTTTATTCTCTTTAAGATAAAAAAATTAGAAATAAAGATCAAGATACTACTTTGTAAACAATGTGATACACTCTGGCAAAGGACATGGGATTTTGGCCATTGAAGCGTGACATTGTAGAGAAAACTCAGAGGAGATGAATTTTCATAAATGTATTGGAAATTTCTAGTCAACTAGGCATTTAAGCTCTAGATTTGCAATAGCTGGTTAATTTTAAAATGTGTTTGATATCTTCTAGAACATATTCTTTTAAAGTCTATAATTTTATAAGTCAAGAAAAATAATATCAGCCTAGTCTACATACTGAGTTCCAGGATACACAGCCCTACATAGTAAGACCCTGTTTTGAAAAAAAAAAAACAAAAAACAAAAAACAAACATGTGGCAAAGATGGGAATGATGGAAGCAGCTTAAAATTAAATAATTAAAAGTTTAGCTAGAATGCAAATGTGACACAAGATAACCAGAAGAGTAGCTGAGGCCAAATCCCATGGTCTTCCGATATCATATGGTCATAAAACATACTCTTTATCATACTTGGAATAAAATGCTATTTGAAACATTTTTTAAAAAAGAAAGAAAAGTACTATCAACAAAGACACAAATAAAAGTTATATTTACCTCATGCTTTTCATTTGTCAAAAATGTTCTGAACTCATTTAAACTGTCAAATAGATCATTGAGAATAACATCAATTATTCTGAGCTATAAAATAATTGTCCTAAAAGGAGATAAGGCCCCTGAGTTGAACAACAGTATATCCTTGGTAGATCTAATTCTAAGAAGACATTTGTGGCACAGAATGTTCTACTTTTCAGAAGATAAACTGTTTTTAACTTTTAAATATTTCATGATAATAGAATACATAAGGTTTCAGTAAATATTTCTAAAATGGTTGCCAGCATAGTTTCAGTATAATCTCATTTGCATGTCAAATGTCAGCCCCCATATTGTGACAAACAAGAATTACCATGATGGAAACTTAAAGAACCATAAAAAATGTAAAGAAGTAGAAACTATTTCTAGTAGATCCATACAATCTTTCACTTTTATGTCTCTCCCATAATTTATTTTACTCTATTATAATCTCTAAATCCTTAATAAATGAAAAGACTGGTTTTAATTCCTCTTCTAATTCTTTTATTAATTGTTGTTTGAGAAAAAAAATCTTCAGTTGACTCTTCATATTTCTAATATTTATTCATATGAGCATATTAATATGCATATATTTGTGACAGGATCTGCTTAAGTGACCTAGGGTGGCTTTGACATTAGTGTTTCCCTATGTTACTGTTAGATAGTTTGAGAGATGGAGTAGTTTTCAGATAAAGTCATTGAGAATAGGTTTCTTCCTTACAGTTAATTTTGCATTTTTGTCTCCTATTCCCAGAAAGGAAAAAAATATCACAGTTGTCTTCTTAGAATTTGAAATACCATATTAAATGAAGGATGGGTTACCATAACTAACCCCCTTTCCCACCTGGCCCATCTCAGCTCAGAATTTAATTGAAGACATAAAATGATAGCTAGATATTGTTATGGGGAGCTTCTGATGATATAATATATATTTAATAAAAGTAGTCTGGGATATCAGGGGACAAATTCAGCCATAGTGAAGCCAAGAGAATGAGAAAGCAGTAACTCTTGCCTTTAATTCCAGCAAAGGAAAGACCTAGAGTGGTGACCTCTGCATTTTATCCTATAAATTCAGAGACAAAGATCCTGAAGTATTTTTGTGAGTTCAAGGCCTAATTACCAAATAGTGGTAGCTCACATCTTTAATTTTAACTTTAGAATATGTGGCATAGTATAAACCAGAAGTAAAACATCTTGGTAAATAAAGTATTTAAGGCACACATAGTAATAGAGAAATTTATTCTATAGAAGTGACAAGCTAGGCTGAGAACTTTGCCAAATAGCTGGGTGTGAATTATCTGAGGTTTGTTTCTTCTCTCTAATATTCTATCCTATTCTTCAATATCTGGCTTTGAGTTTTATTTAAAAACAACTAGAATTTGTGTTACATTTGGTGTGTAACTTTGGGGCACAAATTCACAAAAATTGCCTCCTGCCAGTCAGTTCAACACATGGCCAAAGAAGTAATTATTGCCTGGCTAGGCTTTCTATTCTGAGTTAGCCTCTAGGTTTAAGTAGAACTATCACCTGTGTTTCTTATGCACTTACATCTGGTTAAAGGTTAATTTTAAAGTAGGACAGCTACCTATTGATAGTAGCAGAAGGAGGCATCAAAAAATTATTGCATATGATATGCACTCACCATTTGTAAAACAAATGCTAAATTCCTGGATATCATGTAACCAAATCATCCCTAAGGACAGGTTAAAAATGGTTACTGTTCTTTTGGCAACTAGGCCACTTTTACAATGGAAAATATGGTAGAATGAAGAAACTAAAACAATAGCACAAAGAAGCAAATCTGGAGGCAAAGAAATCTCCCAATACCAATTAACTGTAGCAATAACAGAATATTACCAGATTCAGAAGATAGGTTAATAATTGAATTTCTGGCTTTTGAAATTGTTAACTCACAATGTAAAAGAATATACAAACCTTTAAAAGCAAGTTCAGCACTGATGGTTAATTGGATTTATGAGACAATTAATCTAGAAACTTATAACAGTGAAGATAACTGGGTGGGAGAGGTTATGTCTTATAAGAAAAAATCAAAATGTTAAAGGTTACAATTATGAAAGGCAAGGCCATTTAAAAAGTAATTGTAAAAAGTACATTTCAAAAATATGTCTGTGGTTGAAATAAACTCAAGACAAAAACCCTTCCTTCTGGGGTATGTAGAACATATGACAAGAGGAAAGCATGTGACTAATAAGTGCAGGTTAGCAAGGGACAGACAAGGTAAGTGCCTTTGGAAAACAAACCTAGGGAGCTTGTAAAATCCCCCATATCTATTCCAATTTAATATTTTCCTGTTATTGTGGAGAAAATATCTTCCCAGACAGTTGAAGAAATTAAAACCCATTCTTAAAAAACAAACTACATTTAACAATAGAAAATCCACAGGAAAGGAAAAAACAACTCAAAAAAATTATAAAGTAAATAAGGCCAAAGTGAAAATTGAGAGTATATGAAGTTATTACTGAAGGTTTATTCAACAAAGCAGAGAATGTAACAATAATGTCACCAGAAGCTTGGCATTCAAATTGGACCCTTCAGGAGATAAATATTTAATTTTTGGCAATTGGGACACTGTCCCAGGTAAAACAGAGTGCAAAATGACTTGAGTGTACATGACCAAAAGGAAAGAGAGAAAAATTAAAGCTATATTTATCTAATATAGCTATCAATTTATGAGGATAATATTTATTATGTCAATTGAATACATAGATTCTGTGTTCCTCCAAACACAGTAATAAACCATAAACTACCACATGATTGTGGGAAAAATATTAGTAGGTGTTACAACAAGCAGTCGCAAACCATTCAAGTTGTACAGAAACAAGGCACAACAGTTGTTGATCTCTCAAAAGCCACCCACAGTACTAACTTTAAAATGACTAACAGATGAGCCTATATGGGTTAATCAATGGTCTTTATGAAAAGCAAATTTTCAGGCCTTAGAATAGCTGTTATAGGAGCAGTAAATGTTTAGCATATTGAAGAATCAACCAGTTGTTTGTATTCTCCTGTATTTGTTATTAAAAAGAAATTTTGAAAATGAAGAATGGTAACATATCTAAGAGGAATAAATAAGGTATTCCAGTCAGTGAACTCTATACAGTCTGGAATTCAAGTGCCCTCACTGTTATCTAAAGAATGGAAATAAAAAAGTTTCTTTACAATACCTCTATACAAACAAGACAAAGAAAAATTTATCTTTACAATACCCAATTGTAATAATTCTTAACCTATAAAAAGATATCAATGGAGTGTCTTATCTCCAGGAAGGCTGAATAGTCCTATTTTGTAAGAATGTTTTACATAAAAGCCATTAGAACAGATATGTAACAAATTCTCACAATCTATAATATCTTGTTACATAAATGACAGATATTTTGTTGTCTCATTCAAATATTGGTACCTTAGAAAGAATGAGTATACAAGTACAAAAAAAATTGCCTACTTGGAGATTACAAATTTTCTCTGAAAACAAAACCTAGAGTAGATTTCATTAAAATAGACAAACAAAAGATATACTCCCAAAGGAACAATTGAGAAAAAACAGATTGAAGATATTCAATGATTTCTAATGTTTTCTAAGAGATATTTCCACTTTATTAACCAATATTAGATTAACAATAATAAACTGGATAATTTATTCAAAACCTTAAATGGTGACAAGCACTTTAGTAATCTGAGAGATTTGGCACTTGAAGCTGAGAGAGAATTGGCTTTGGTGAAAAAAAAATTACAGACTTTAATTAAATTCTAGTTATCTTATGCTGTAAGCATTTTTCTACAAAAATTTTAATTCAAAGGGAAAATATTATATTGAAATGGATATTTCTATCACATAAATTGAGTAAGATGTTAAAGACACATGTGAAAAGGATTTCTACATTCATTTTTAAAGAAAAAAAAACTTCAGTAATTGAGAGAAATAAACCAAGCAGAAATTGCTATACCTTTAGCTAATGAATAAATCAAACATTTATGAACAGTGAGTGAATTTTTTTCAAATAACATACAGTAATTCTTCTGGGAGATATTAACAATAGATATTCTCAAAGAAAAATAATAAATTAAAAAAATAAAACTAACTGAGTACTTCATCATGTTGTATGAGATAAACAAATATGTGGAGCCCATATATTTTATTTTATACTTTTGCAAACAAAACAGGAAAGGCAAGTAAAAAATAAGAAAATGTATGCAAAATGACTCAAATAATGTTTAAAATCAGAACTCAGAATTATATGTCATTATGATGGTACTAATGCATCTTACAGAACCTCTTAACATAGTCCTCTCTCTCTCAGTATGAAGAAAGAGTTGTTTTATACATTGAAACTGCTGCTTTTTATTAATAATGAATTGGAATTAACTTCATTATTTATTCTGTTTACAAGAAATAATAAAGAATAGGAGTCATCCATTCTATAAAACACAATTCCACCATATACTGCTCTGCCAAGTCCTTTAGCACAAGTTAATAATGAAATTGATAAATTATTAAGAAGAAATGTGCTAGAGGCCTAAGAGTTTTATAAATAAGTCAAGAGCAAATAAAAATATTATTTCTCTATTATTTGGCAACAAGCCAAAGAATTTATAAAATGATGCCATACCTGATTCTTCTATAACCAAACTTCATTACCAGCAGAATGATATCCTAAAGGCATACAAAGAAATAAAATTTGACAAATGAGTATGTTTTATTTTAAAGAATTTGGAAAATAAAGATATATATATATAAACATATATATATATCATACAATAGATATGTTTTCAGGATTTCAATGGACAACTGATTTGAGTTCAGTTAAGGCAGATTATGTAATTGCACATTTCCTAGAAATTATGGCAATCATGGGTATACCTGTACAAATTAAGACTGACAATGATCCAACATATGTCTCTAGTAAAATTAAATATTTTTTGCTTATTATAATATGAAACATATTACAGTTATACCACACAATCACACAGGACAAGCAGTTATACATCAGTTCAAACTCTAAAGGACTTGCTAAATAAACATAAAGAAATAACTCAGACCCCTAGAAATAGGCAATGAGAAAGGAACAACAGCTTCAGTAAAACATTGGACTATAGAAAAAAAAACTGAGCTGATTCAATGTGTCTACTTTAAAGATGTCTTGACCTCAGAATGAAAGCTAGAATATGTGCTATGCTGGGCAAAGGATTTTACTTTTATTTTAACAGGAGGAGAAAAACTAGGAATAACATCAAAATAAATACAGATACAATTTGAACCAGAGAAAGTAAGAAATGATGACTCAACCACCAGTATTAATTTTGTGTGTGTGTATTCAAAATTTGGTAAGATTTATTTATTTATTTATTTTATTTTTATATAATAAAGTCTCATTTATTATCCATGGATTTCTTTGTTCCTATTCCCTTTCCCCTCCCAACCTCCAACAGTCAGTTTTCAACCTTACTCCTCTCTAGCCTGGTCCTCTCCCAAGAAAGGACCAGAGGGCCCAAGGTTAATGAGCTCAACATCCACTCCAGTCAAGTCTGATTTCCTCATTCTAATATCTAGAGTGAGTTAGGTGTTCCTCTAGATGGAATGATCTCCAAACTGCCAGTCATTCACAGAAAAAAGTCTGAAACCTCCCGTTGAGCCTCTAAATATTGTCCATGTCAGTGGACAGTTGCCTATCCTTGGAGGGCTTAATTTCCTTTTTCAGATGGATCCCAGGTAGCTGTTCTTGATTCACTGAACTCTCCAGATCTCCAGCCAGCCATCACTGTGTGAATTTTCCTCTTAGTCCCTGTCCCTTTACACACATATAGTCTCCTTTGCTGCTATCAGATGGACTAGGGACTCAGCCCAGTGCTCAGCCATGTATCCCTTCTTCTACTTCTATTCACTTTTGGATGTAAGTTCTGTGATGGCACTTAGGGTGGTTATGCATTTTATTATGATGAAAGTCCTGTTTTGGGAACACCTTCACTACTGGTTGGAGATCTAGGCAGGTACAGCCTGTGAGTTCTTGAAGATTTCCGTAGTGCCTGGTCTTTTTCCAACACCATATCTGCTTTCTCTATTTAGACTTTCATCTTTTTTTCTTTCCCTTCTTGTTGTTTGTATCACTTAATCATCTCCTTCTTTCATGATTTGTTCCCACCATTTCTTGATTGCAACCTCTTATGCTCTCAATTAGTTCAAGAGATCTTCTGGTTTTATTATTATTATTATTCCTAGGGGACACCCAGAATGTCTCTCTTAAGTTCCTTCAGATTCCAAGATCTTCAATGATTTTGTTTTACAGTTTGGGTGTTCTTTAGTTTTTATATAATGCTCATTAATGAGCTGCTTATACTTCTGGGTTTCTGAGACCTCGATCAGGAAGATATTCTCCAAACCCATCCATTTGCCTGCAAATTTTAGGATATCATTTTTCTTACTGCTGTGTAGTCCTACATTGTGTAGATGTACCACAGTTTGTTAATCCATTCACCAGTTGAAGGACATCTAGGTTGTTTCCAGGTTCTTGTTACACATGTTGCTTCAATGAACATAGTTGAGCTAATGCAGTTGGAGTACATATGTGCATCTTTAGGAGATATGCCCAGTAGTGGTATTGCACGATCCTTGGGAGAGGTACAGTTTTCTGAGAAACCGCCATACTGTATTCCAGAGTGGTTGGACAAGGTTATACTCCCACCAACAATGGAGGAGTGTCCTCCTTGCTCCACATCCTCTCCAGCATAGGTTGTCATCTGTGTTTTTGATATTAACCATTTTGTCAGGTATAAGATTGTATCTCAAAGTTGTTTGGATTTGCAGTTCTTCAATGGCTTAAGATGTTGAGCATTTTTTCAAGTACTTTTAAGCCATTTGTAATTCTTTTGCTGAAAATTCCCATTTTAGTTTTGAACCCCATTTTTTAATTGAGTTATTTAGGATTTGGGGCTCCAGTTTTGTGAGTTCTCCATATATTTTTGAGTTCTAGGGTTGGTGAAATTATTTTTCCATTCTGTAGGCTGTCATTTTGTCTTATTGATTGTGTCCTTGGCCTTACAAAAGCTTATTAGTTTCAGAAGATCCCACTTATTGATTGTTGTTCTTAATGTCTGCACTACTAGTGTTAAATTTAGGAAGAACTCACCTGTGTCAGTGCATTGCAGGATATTTTCCAATTTTTTTCTATCAAGTTCAGTGTGATTGGCTTTATGTTGAAGTCTGTGATCCACTTTGATTTGAGTTTTGTCCAGGCTGATGAGTTTGGATTTCTTCGCAAATTTCTGCACAAAACCATCCAGTTTCACATATACCACTTTCTAAAGATACTATGTTTTCTAATTAAATATTTTAAGGCTCTTTTTCAAAACTCAGGTGTTCATAGTTGTGTAGGTTAATGTTGGGAACTTCAATTTGGTTTTCTTGACACACAAGTTTGTTTTTTGCCAGTACCAGGGTGTTTTTATTACTGTAGCTCTATAGTATAACTTGAAGTCAGGGATGATGATGCCTCCTGAGGTTCTTTTGTTGAGCAAAATTGTTTTGGAAATCTGGGCTTTCCTGTTATTGTAAATGAAATTGAGTATTGTTCTTACAAGAGCTTCAAAAAATTGTTTGGTGATTTTGATGAGAATTGCATTGAATCTGTAAGTTGCTGTTAGTAGGATTGCCATTTTTACTATGTTGATCCTACCTATTCAGGAACATGGGCAATCTTTCCATTTTTTGATATTCTCTTCTATTTCTTTCTTCAGTGATTTAAAGTTTTTGTGAAATAGATCTGTTACTTTTTTGGTTATAGATACTTGAAGTTATTTAATGCTATTTGTAGCTAATATAAAGTATGAAGCTTTCCTTATTTCTTTTTTTAGCCCTTTTATCTTTAGTTTATAGGAAGGCTACTAATTTCTTTGAGTTAATCTTGTATCCTGCTATATTGCCTACAGTGTTCATCAGCTGTAAAACTTTCCTGGTAGAATTTGGTGGATCACTTATATATACAATACAGAGATAGATTCACTTTACTTTTTCCAGTTTTTATCCCCTCAACCTCCTTTTGTTCTCTCATATCTTTAGGTAAATGTTTGAGAACTATACTGAATAGATAAGGGGATGTATATTCATTCCCAATTTTAGTAGGATTGCTTTGAGTATTTCTTCATTTAGTTTGATGTAAGTTGTCAGCTTGTTGTAAATGACCTTTATTACATTTAGATATTTTCCCTGTATTTCTGATATCTCCAGGAAATTTATCAAAAAGTACTGTTAAATTTTGTGAGAAGATTTTTCAGCATCTAAGAATATAATCATGTAGTTTTTTCATTCAGTTTGTATGATGGATGACATTTACACTTTTTCATATGTTACTGCATTCATTCATTCATTTCTGGGATGAAGCCTATTTGATCATGGTGGCTGATAGTTTTTAATGTGTTGTTGTGTACCGTTTGCCAGAATTTTGTTGAAAATCTTTGCATCAATATTCATGAAGTAAATTGGTCTGTAATTATCTTTCTTTGTTACATGTTTGAGTAACTTGTGTTTTAGGATTATTGTGACCTCATAAAAAGTGTTTGGTAATATTACTTAAGTTTCTACTCTATGAAACATTTTGAGGAGTATTGGCAATAGTTCTTCTTTGAATGTCTGATAGAATTCTGTAGTGAAACCATCTCAACTTGGGCTTTTTTCATTTGGGAGGTTTTTAATGACAGCTTCAATTTTCTTTGAAGATATAAGTCTGTTTAGGTATTTAATATGATCTTAATTTAATTTTGTTAAGTGGTACCTGTTGAGAAAGCTATTCATTTCTTCTAGGTTTTCTTTTTGTGGAATATAGAGTTTCAAATTATGATCTGATAATTCTCTGAATTTCATGGGGGTCTATTTTTATGTCCCCCTTTTCATTTCTGATTTTGTTAATTTGGATACTTTCTCTTTCTGCTTTTTGGTTGGTTTTGATAAGGCTTTATCTATCTTGTTGACTTTCTCAAAGAAGCAACTCTTTGATTCATTGATTTTTTTTGAATCGTTCCTTTTGTTTTATTTGAATTAATTTCAGATTTAAGTTAGATTATTCACTGCCATCTACTTTTTCCGAGTGAGTTTGCCTTTAATTATACTAAGGTATTCAGCTGTGCTGTTTGTTTTCTAGTGTGGGATTTCTCTAGATTTTTCAGATAGACATCTATTGCTATGAATTTTCTTCTTAAGACTGCTTTCATTGTGTCCCAAAAGTTTGGCTATGTTGTGGATTCATTTTCACTTAACTATAAGAAGTTTTTGATTTCTTTTTTAATTTCTTCCTTGACACAGAGATGGTTCAGTTGAGTAATGTTTAGTTTTCATGAGTAGGTGAAATTTCATGACAAATTCAAGTTTGAGTCAGTTGTTCCTCTAGAGGGAGTGGGATCCAAGGTCCTGGTCCAAGGTGTATCTGATCCCAAGATGTTCAGTGGTTATATTTTGCACCTTGGATTTGTGATTTTTAATTTTGTTGAACTCTAACTTTAGGCCATCTGTTCTGATATGATACAAGGGATTATTTTCATTTTTTTATCTTTGATATTTGTTTTATAATCTAGTATGAGGTCAGTTTTAGAGAACTCCTTGTGATGCTGAGAAATATGTGTATTCCTTTGTATTTGGGTGGAAGCTTCTGTAAATATCTATCAAATCCATTTAAATCATTACTTCTGTTAGACCCCTTATTTCTCTTTTGAGTCTCTGTCTGATTTACCTATCCAAAGTGAATGTGGGGTGGTGAAGTCTTCCACAATTAGAGTATGAGAATTGATGTGGGATTTGAGCTTTAATTGTGTTTCTTTTACATATGTAGTTGCCCTTGTGTTAGGAGCTTAAATATTCAGGAACGAAATCTCATCTTGATAGTTTTTTCCTAACAAGAATAAATAAAATCCATCCTTGAATCTTTTAATTGATTTTACTTTGTAGTCTACTTAGTTAGATATTAGGATGGCAACACTAGCTTCTATCTTGGGGCCATTTGATTGGAAAATCTTTTCCCAACCCTTTACTTTGAGCCTGTGTCTGTCTTTAGGGTTGAGGTGTGTTTCTTTTATGCAGCAGAAGGATAGTTTCTGGTTTTGTATCCATCGTGTTAGGGTGTGTCTTTTTATAGGTGAAGTTAGTCCATTCTTATTAAAGGATAATAGTGACCACTGATTGTTATTTCTTGTTATTTTTGGTGTTAGTTTTCTTATGCAGGATTATTGATTTTTTTGTGGCTTCATGGGTGTACCTGGGATTCTTAATTTGGATCTTTGAATTTTTCCTCTAATTCTTCCTGAAGGGCCAGATTTATGGGTAGGTATTTCTTAAGTTTGATTTTCTCAGTAAATATCTTGTTTACTCCACCTTTTATGATTTATATTTTGCTGGATATAGTAGCCTTGGTTGACAGCCATGTTCTTTTAGTGTCTGTATAGTTTCTTAGGAGGACCTTCTTACTTTCATTGTTTCCATTGAATATTCAGGGGGTTTGTGTGTGTGTTTGTGTGTTTCCATTGAATATTCAGGAGGTTTGTGTGTGTGTGTGTGTGTGTGTGTGTGTGTGTGTGTGTGTGTGTGTGTACCTTTATTTATTATTATGAATAAAGTCACATTTTCTATCTGTGTATGTCCTTGTTCAAAATCCCTTCTCCCTCCCATCCTCTCTAGTCACACTCTCTTCTCCACATCTCCCCATTGTCCCTTGCAAGGGCAGGAGGTCCCAAAGTTTCAGTATGGCTTAGTTCAGCATCCACTACTGGCAGATCCAGTTTCCTCCCCCCAAATTCAAGATTGAGTCAGTCAGTTGTTCCTCTAGAGGGAGTGGGATCCAAGGTCCCGGTCCAAGGTGTATCTGATCCCAAGATGTTCAGTGGTTCTATTTTGCACCTTGGACATGCTTTGGTTTTTGCTTTTTTGTTTAGAGTCCACTAATGAGTGAGTACATCCCCTGCTTATCTTTCTGGGTTTGTGAGACCTTGCTCAGGAGGATATTCTCCAAATCCATCCAGTTGCCTGCAAATTTTAGGATATTATTATATCTTACTGCTGAGTAGTACTTCATTGCTAATTATTCTAACTTTATTGGAAATTTGGTCCTTTTCTTTTGCAGCTCTTAAATTATTTTTTGTTCTGAATATTTTGTGGCTTGATTATTATGTGGGGAGTAGACATTTTTGGAAAAGTCTAATCTATTTCTTATTCTGTAAGCTTCTTGTAACATTATTGGTATTTTTTTCTTTAGGTTTGGAAATGTTTCTTCTATGATTTTATTAAAATCATTATCTGTGCCTATAAGCTTTTATTCTTCTTCTATTCTTATTCTCAGGTTAGGTCTTTTCATGATGTTCCAAATTTCCTGAACATTTCATATTATTACTTTTATGGTTTAGTGTTTGCTTTATCTAATGTATCTATTTTCACTTTGAGTGTTCCACTCCATAAATTCTCTCTTCCATCTCTTGAATTATTTTGGTTATGCATGTATATGTAGTTCCAGCTCTTTTATTCAGATTTTCTGTAATCATGTTTGCCTCATTTTGTGTCTTTTTTATTGCTTCTATTTCACTTATTAGTTCCTGGAATGTTTCTTTCATTTATCGGTTTTCCTTTTCTTGTTTTTTTTTTTTTTTTTTTTTTTTTTTTTTTATGGTTTTTTTTTTTTTTTTTTTTTTTTTTTTTTTTTTTTTTTTTTTTTTTTTTTTTTTTTTTTTTTTTCTTCAAGGATTTTTTTCATCTCTTCCAATTTTTTTGTTTGTATTTTCTTCTATTCTCTTTAAAGAAATTTTTTTATATCCTATTTTAAAATTTCAATAATCTTCCTAAATGTGTTTTTGATGTTGTTTCTTCTCTGTTTCCTCTTCATTGCTTTGTTCAGGTCTTGGTGTTGTAGAACCAGCAGTTTCTTCTAATGTTGCTTTGTTGTTCTTTATATTGTTATATTGTTATATGTATTCTTGCACTGGCATCTACCCATTGCTTTAGTTGTTCATTAGTCAGTTCTTAGTTGTAGTTAGAGGGCTTTCGTGTCTTTTGTCTGCTTTGAACTGTGTGTCTGCATGATCTCTAACTCCACTCTGGACACAGTTGTGGGATTCAATGGCTTCTGTCTGTTTATCTATAATGATGCAGTTTGCCCTGGAGGTTGGGTTTAGCTATGGGAGGTCCCTTCTGCTAGAGGTTGCTGAAAAAGTATCCTCCCAGTTTTAACTCAAGGCCAGTCTCCACTAGCCTAGAGTCTGAGATCAGGATCCTGGATGTGATCCAGGTTTTTTTTTTTTTTTTTTTTTTTTTTTTTTTTTTTTTTTTTTTTTTTTTTTTTTTTTTTTTTTTTTTTTTTTTTTTTTTTTTTTTTTTTTTTTTTTTTTTTTTTTTTTTTTTTTTTTTTTTTTTTTTTTTTTTTTTTTTTTTTTTTTTTTTTTTTTTTTTTTTTTTTTTTTTTTTTTTTTTTTTTTTTTTTTTTT